>NDXB01021977.1:34832-83897 GCA_002631895.1 Agapornis roseicollis | reverse complement strand
TTTTTTTTTTTTTTTTTTTTTTTTTAATAGACCAGGTATAAGAAACAAAATCCAGAAGACAGGATGGTGGGAAGGTGAGACAAGAAGAAAACAGGTATACAGTCTAGGGGAGAACATGCTGACAGGCTGAGCTATTAGCTTTGTAAAAGATGCATGAATAAAGATGGGGAAAGTTTTACATTCTCAGCAGTCTTGGATTGTTGGTAAGACCTGAGGCATGGTCTCCACTTAAAAGGTTCTGCTGGCATAACCATATCAATTAGAAGTGGGAAAAAAAGTCCAACCCACATCACTACACCCTACTGCAAATGTAGGTCAAACAGCAAAATGGCCCATTCAGAAGCTGGGTTTACACTATACCAGATAAATGGTTTTGCCAATAAAAGCTGTCTTTCTGCTGTGGGTGTGTGGGAAGGAGATAGTAACTTTTGCAAATCATTTTGCGTGTAGCTAAACTGTAGAAAACTAGAAGAATCAGTAACTACTCTCTGCTGGTAAATTGGGAATACTTGGCTACCTCTGAAATGAAAAAGCCCAGCTGTTACTATGGCAGTTCTCAAGATGCCAGAAGTCCTTTCCCATGAGATTTTTGCCTACTACTGCAAACAGATACATCCCATACCCACTTGTTGCCCCTTCCTTACAAGACTAATTCTGTTCTGGTTTCCTCTCCTTACTTTGGCTCTAAGATTCACTCCCTCCCCACACATCTCTCAGAAATCAAGACTGCTGCTTTCAAAGAAATCCCCCAATGCCCAATTTTCAGGGGGTGTGACCCATCTAACTTTCTTTGGCTGCCTTTGAGGCAGTCCCAACTCGAGTGCCTCTGGGCTCAGCAAAAGTCAGGAAATGAGAGCATATGGTAAACAGTTTAACTCACACTCATTTGACTTTCAATTCTAGCATGATTTTTCAGTGTTTTGCATCTAGTAAGATGTCTGTTAACTCAAAAGACTGGTTCAAGAGAAAAAAATGCAGTGACAGTGGATAGATAGCAGTGTACCAATGCTCATTGCTAAAGCAAGCAGGGTGTGCCACACCACATATGTATGATATGTCTATTAGGTTTTGTGACAGGTGAAACCTGAGCCCTGAAAAAGTGATCTGTTAAGGTTTAAAGCTCAGTAGGTTCAAATCAACAATAACCAGTATTAGGTTTCTGAACACATCCAGAGCCTACCAGCAGTCATAGATTTACACACTGGCAGCATATGCCAAACAACAAACAACGAATCCAGCAATAGACAAGAAAGCCTTTTGTAAAGCCACTTGTAATAGTAGCCTCTATCAAGAAAATGTCTTTAAAAAAATGTTACCTTTTAATACTTCTTTTTTCCCTTGTTCCCTCTTTTATGGAGCCAGGGTGGATGCTATGAAAGAAATGAATATTAATTAGGGTGGGCTAGCTCTCAAAAGGAACATAGCATAAACATCTTTCCCCTATCATTTACCTGATATTGACCACATACACAGTGTAATTCCAGTTCTGGAAAGTACGGTTTAGCTGAAAAACAGAAATACATTGAACAGTTGAATAATGAGATGTCAGTAGGACACTTTGCTGCTTAAGATAGAGTTAGAAATTCACCCTTCTCCCCCCTGAGAAATCCCCTTCACTTTTTCAAAGCAAAGAGAACACTCTCCCATTTCAGTCAGGTGATTGCTGTATTAGATGCATAAGTGGTAGTGAGATATGTGGGCTTTTTTACTGACAGAAAGAAATCTTCTTAAGGTCACAACATGCTGAATGTGCATGAGATGCTGAACTTTTCCTTTTTTCCCAATCTTTCTCATCTTAAGTTCCCAGAAACAACCTTTTATAGATTTTTCTTTTTTTTTCAGGTCTTTGTACTATTTATTCTGAGTAGGCAATGGGTGTCCAGTTTTCCAACTGGGAGAAACTTCTGTATACTCTGGTAGAGCCAAGTGACACCTCTATAGATTTTCTGGCTCAGGCACCTATGTACTTTTGCCTGCCTACTGCTGTCAAGAGACTTGCACCTGACTGTATTTCTGGCTTGCAGATGACTATTGTTGGTTTCTTTAGCTTCTGAAAGCTGAAAGTCTTCAGCTTTATTAAATAAAACATAAAGAATAATTGCCATATATTACGATATCATATTTTCATGTTAAGTAGTTGGTATAAAGGCTACTTACAGGCTGTCTGAGTGTCACAATGTGAACTGTCAAAAAGGACAGAGAATATCTGTACTCAGACAAAAGGCACTTTCAGAGGCAAGAACTTCAAAAATCCTCTACCCTGAGGGCCCAGAAAGGAGCTTGTTTGATAAATGTGCTGAAAAAGCAGGGCCCCAACAGAAACCCCAACAACTGCCCTATGACAGAGGACTTCTGAAGTAGAGCATATTAGGGTAAAATGCAAAATCATATTGCCTCACACAGATGAACACTGTCTTTTTTATTATTATTTATATTACCATAACTTCAAAACCATGTTAGTATTTTTAGAGAAAAATGTTGCTGTCTATAATGACTCGTAACACCAGTGGGGCAGATTCATATATGTAATCACAGAGGAAAAAAAACATAACTTACCCATTCTGCAACCACATCATGTACTTTCAACATAGCATCAGAGTTGGAACTAAAGACAACTATAGATATCCTGTAGAATAGGCCACCTGTTCATTAGAAAGGCATTATAATGTTAGAAACTGAGCAAATTTCCCTTTTTAATAATGAGACTTCAGTTTCATGATGAATATAAAGATTGGACTGAAACCAACATACAGGGACACCTCAAGCTCTAGCTGGGATTATAAAACTTTGGAGTGAACAAGCCCTGTGGGCTTGGGCTCATTCCCATTAGACCTGTCAAATTAGACAGGAATTTCCTCCCCCTCCCCCCCACTCCCATATTTTTAGACACATGAAATGTGATATGGAAACTCACAAATGCATGTATAAATAGTATTTTGCATATGCCTTTAATGTGGTGTGTAAAGGATGATGAAAGCATAATGAATTTAAAGAAATTATCATAATTACAGTAGTCTGCAACACAATAAATTTTGCTCCCGGTCATATTGTTATAATGCGGAATTCAACCACTGCAGATTACACTTAAAGAGAGCAGATAAGGCTCATCAACTGAAAATCACAAGAAAACTGACCACAGAATTAGGTGGGAGAAGGAATACCCTATTCTTGTTTTCACAACATAGTCGTTGCTCTCAGGCCTAGTGTTGTCTAGATAGTAGAAGAACTCACATTAGCTTTAGAAAATTGGCAACTGAACAAACCATCTTTCAGTCACAAAATGTGTAATACTTGGCTTGGGGCAATTTTATATTCAGTAAAATTGTTTTGAAATGGCACAGGGTAAATATAAATTCTCTTTAAGCTCAGGAGTTGGTAAACAGCATTACAAGATTACATGTCTAATAAGTAATATCAAAGCATGTTTTATAGTTATATTCTCTGTTAAAAAACTATACCTTTCACAAGTCAAATTAAGTCCTTGGAAATAGGAAATTGGACTTTGGACAAGTTGAAAACACTTGCATGATTTGAATCTCATTTATATGTATATATCTCTGTATATACATATATTTAATTTTGTATGTATAATGTAACTTTCATATGTTCTATACCAATACACACATACAAAAAGTGTGCATTATATATTTTATATATAGTCATATGTATTATAACCTTATTTATATAATTATGAATATAGAAAAAAATCACCTTAATATAGGAATATGCAAAGTATTTCTACAAACAAATATAGTAACTATAAACTAGTCAACAGCCTCAAGATCTCCACCAGATGGTCACCCGAAGCATATCTTAATGAGGCAAAGAAAGAACAAGAACAAAGAGCTAATCTACATTTTGAAACACTCTCAGGAGACTGCAGTGGCAGATAGTGAAAACCAGAAATGATTTCTCACTCTCCAAATTAAACAGTGGAAATCCCATCCCAAAATGGTGAATGCAAAAAATATTTTTATGGGCAGAAAATCGATGAAAAGTAGCCAAAGACAATTTGAAAAAAGAACCTGGAAAAACAATCTTCCCACACCCACCATTAACTTCAAAATTGCAATGATCAATGAAATTCCAGGTTTGTTTTGTTTTGTTTTGTTAGGCAAATTAAAGTTTCTTTTTGAAAGTTAAGTCCTCAAAAATATATGAATACTGTTAGTTAAAAACAATCATACAATCTCAATAAAACATCATAAAAATATTAAATATATGGCAACCTAATATATTATCCTCACAGTTTCATGAGAGCTGTTTTAGAGATGCATACAAAAATTAGAAATCGCATGTTAATGACATTTACTATCACTAAGATGTTACAAATTCCCTTCTACTGTAATTAAACTACTGTTGCAAAATCATTTTATATGCTAAATGGATCTATATCTAAAGGATGAAAGCCAGCTACTTCTACCAACTGAATATCTAATAGATAAAATAATCTGGATTTTTTCTACAGCTAACTTAATGGCGTGACATACTGTAGTTGACCTCAGGTCGACATAGGCAGCCCAGCTCAGTGATGGAGTAACACAAACAAGACAAAAACACTTCAGGAGAGCTAGTAAGTTGATTCAGTGGTGGATAAGGAGTAGTATTTTGGCTTGTCCCAGAGAGCAAATTGGCCAAGGAATGAACATGTGCTGAAACTGGCAACTGATGGTACATTACAGAAGAAACCGACATTTGGGATGTCATGGAAGAGTGATGGATTGCTGCTGCAGGTGTCATCAGAGTGCCCTGCAAGATAGTCTCCTTTTGCTGAATAAAAACTCCACTGTACGAAGATGGCAAAGGTATTGCATCATTCATTACTGCAGTTCTTGATACCTCCAAAATAGAAGAGAGATTTGCAAAACGTCCATAATCAGCATTTTCAAAATCCAAGACATGAGTACTAACAGTATTCAGAGAAGATATTCCTTCTCTGGGCTTGCTGAAGGATCCGTACACCTCCCCTTCTGAATCCCATTCAGAAAGCTTCAATATATTTGTTGATGTCAGAACAGAATTTATGTCTTCATTATCACCAATGATTTCTTGTTCTACTGCCCATAGAGAGTATCTCAGACTGTTCCCTTGATTTTCAATGGAGTTTTGTCCTAAAACAGTTTGATGATTTCTTGGTATTACAGTTCTTGGCAAGCTTAACTCTGCTATGTCCCACTGAGTAACCATGCTTGGAGAAATTGTATCAAGATGGTTCTGAAAACTTTGTGGGAGTGGAGGTGTGGAATAACTGTTAGGAGGTACATTGACTCTGAATTCTGAATCTGAATGAAGAAGGTGCCTTAATTCCAAAGACCAAGTCACTGGAAGGAAGTCAGAACTCATCAAACTGATGTTTTTTAAAAGAATATCTGTATCTATTTGAACTTTACTTCTTGCTTTATTAATAGCATTTGCTACAGCATCATTTTCTGAAAGACTTCGAGGCTGCAGTGATTCATGTGTTCTTGTATGGTTTACCAAACTCTTAACTGGTGTATTTATCAAGAAAGGAGCTTGGCTATACCTTGAAGATTGGGTTCCTGAATGCATTAGGACAGAAACAAGCTGCTGCCTATTGTTTAGGAAGGTCATGTTGGTTTGATCACTTACTAGGTCAGTTCTAATTTGCATGTGCAAACTATCAAATATAATTAATTTCTCTGTGGAGTTTTCAAGTACCTTATCAAAGGGACTTAAGGGACTTACCTGTACCTCTACAGAGGGTTGACTCAAAGGTGCTTCCAAGGAGGGCAAAGGAAAATCAAAATAAAATTCACTGTTGGAAGACATGGTTATGTTTGCAAAGTTCATTGTTGAGTACAACTGTGATATTGTCCTGCCATTACTTTCTGAAATTCTCTTCGAGAGGCCTGGAATAAATGAACTAAAGATTTGTGTTTCCAAAGCTGATGCATGACTAGAGAAGTTCATTTCTTCAGCTCTGTGACCTAGTAATCTAATGGCAGATGTTTGTTCAGAGATACTGTTAGACTTAGCAGGTGAACTAATAGATGGCAATCTTTCTGTTGGGGAAGAAAGCAGTTTATTAAATAAGAGCCACCAATTTTCTGATGGCTGCCCAGAAAACACTTGAGATTCTTCTTTCAAATAGTAGGAAACAGCCCAGAATCTTGCTGCTAAAGAAGGAGAAATATCTAGATATTTTGTTGGAAAATCCAAGTAACCTGAGCCCCCAGAGCTGCCAGCTCTATTCATGTTCTCTGCCTCTAATATGGAAAAAGAAGACTTTTCATTACTACCATAAAATGTATCCAAATTGTTCTCCACTATTCCATACTTGAGGATCTCACTTGGCTTTTGAAAATGTAATTTATGTTTTAAATAATGAGACCAATAATTGTTATTAGAAATAAATATGCTGTCACTTTCCATATGTGTGTCAGTCAGCAATTGTTGATAAACAGGCAGGGTCATTACAACATCCTTAAATGCTGAACTTGTCCAGCCTGCTCCTAGCAGAAGTGCTGAGGATGGTGGTAGTTCTCTACTGTGTCCTAGGAATGAATTTGTCCGTTGGATATCAGACATAAATTTTGTGTATGTTGTTTTCATATTTTGAAAAAAAGTTTTTGGGTTTGCATGTGGAGTCGCTACAGAAGTTAAATTTGTAATGCCTCCTAAGTGATGTTCCTTAATGTGTATAGATTTTCTAAACTCAAATTCATCATTTGCTTCTAATGCAGAAAAAGTTCCCCTATCAGCATTGCTTTCTATCATTTCCAGGTAAAAGTTTTCAGGTGAGGAGTCTAGCAAATCTAGCTTACTTTTTTTGAATGATGATTTCTGCTCTGCAGCTGATATAGATAAGCTAGAAAAAGAATGCCTATCTTGAATGTCAGAAGTGATATAATGATGAAATAAGGTCTCAGCCCACCAACTTGCAGGATCCAAGATGTTGCTTATATGCTTGAAATTGGTTGTGCTGCTGTTGGAGGATGAAATCCACAGAGTTTCTTTTTTGTGTTCATAAGCAGTGCTGCTGCTGCTAACAGAGGAGTGGAACACTGACTCAGAGTCAGAATGATCCAGGCCATCTGCCAAAGCCTGTGCTAGCTCTGCATTAGGACTTCTGCTTTGACGAAGAGGAATCGCTGCATTCACAGAAGGCTCTGTAACAGCATCCGATGCATCAGAAGTGCCATGAAATGAACTTCTAGAATAATTCAAAATATTTTCATTTGGTAACTGATTCATCACAGGATTATCTAGGTTGATTTTTTCTGTAAAAGCAGCCAAGGTATCTTTGCCAGTCTCCTCAGAAGTGGCTGATCTGGACGTAGTTAGAAGAAAAAAGTTGTACATAGGTTTTTTCTCTGGGTTCTCATCTGTTGAGTTTTTACTGAAACGGAGAGGCCTTCGTTTCACTGGCCAAATAATTGGGGTTGAGATAATTCCTATGGTTTTGACCCCTTCTATCTTAGACTCTTGGTGCCTCTGTGGTCGCATATGGGAGGATTCAGGTGAATTTCTCTTCATTCTGAAGATAACTGTAGCAGGAAGTCTGAATTCCTGCAGGTCTGTGTGTAGTAAGCCACATAGTTAAAGGATTAAAGAAAATATATGCAACTTAACTGTCTGTTCTTGGCTGTCTGCTCTTGGTCTAAAAATCAATTTACCAAGACTGAAAAATGACTCCAGCCAGCTGAGTGAAAGTTTAATTTGCTTCTACTGTAAACAAATTTGGATTATTTTTCTTAGTCTTTCTACTTTCTCTTCAGAGTTCCAAAGCCAAAGAAAGGGTTTAATTGTCCAGTTTTTATTCATACTAACATTAAGAAGGCTTTCCCTCTGTAGTTACAAAAACCAGTTAAACGCTTACAGCAAACATAGAGTGAATGGCTCCACAAAAGAAAAATGCACTATTTGGAAGAAATTTTCAATGTCTTCTTCTTACTTCTACAGTTTAATAAGTCTGAACAGGCTGAATGCAAATAAATTCTTTCACGTTGTCTACTGTACTGCCTGATTGCCAATGTACAACAAATGAACTGCCAAGAGAAAAAACACTCCAGGAATTTTAAAGCCTACAGTAAAAACTGATACATCTGGGGATAAAACTGAAACCAAATCAACCAACCAAGAAAAAAAAAAAAATCTCAAAATGAAAACAAACCACAAAAGACCCCACATATTCTAATTTATTTCTGTGGAGCATACTGAAAAAAAAATAAATCTTAAAAAAAAATATAATCTTTAAGCCTCAGATAAAAATTGCAGAAATCTACCTCTGTGTTGTTAATAATGTTTAACAACTATCTTTAACAGCCTAATAAATATTTTAGCTGCACCTCACAAAATGATGCTCAGTCTCTAGGAGACAGTGATATCATAGAATTCGAGAAAACCTCAGAAGAAATCCCAGCTTTTTTCCTGTGCTAATAATAGGTTCATTTAGTACCTTATTTTTTCCCTTAATCTTTCTAAATTGAAAGGAAATGATATCTGATACTGTCAACATTTTCCCTAGTAAAGTCTAATCCAGCTCTTCTTGAAGTCAGTGGAAAGATTCCTGTTGACTCAGTGGAAGTGGCTTTGCTCCATAGGAATGATTCCACTTGGCTTCTGTGACTGACTAGTGAGGAACAGACAATCTCAGCATACTACCAACCTGACTGCATAAGCAGGAGCTACACAATGACTCATAATCTGTAGCCTTAAAACATTTCAATAGCATGGTTCTTTCCAGACCCTCTTTAAAAATCCCTCTCCCTTCCCTCATTCTTTGCATGGGTAAATACAATGGGTGACACAAGTGTCAGATAAACATGATACAAATAAACACAGAGTTTGGTTCTGTTCTCATTTACACCATTCTTACACGGTTCAGTGAAGTTACTCCTGATTCATCTCAGTGTAAATGAGATCAAAACTGAAGCATGACCCTTCACGTTATGATACTAAGAAAAACACACCTTAAAAACCAATAATTTTGCTCTAGACACAGTACAAGGAAAAATGTAACACAGGATTTCTTACCATTGTTTGGCTTATCGTTTCTATTAGTATCGGGCATGTTAGTGGTGACAGTGGGTGGTGTAGGAGTAGTAGCATTTACAGTAGCTGGTAATAAAGATGAGAGAGAGGTGAACTTGAATGAAATATGAATGTTAATACGGTAAGACAAAATGGGAACAACGCATGACAATGTAAAATGAAAACATCTACACACAATGCCATATTTTAAAATAAACACTTTTTTTTTTTTCCTGCATAAAGTGACAAACGGATACGAACTGAGGTCGCAATCCTGCAATCTTCACTTTCAGTGACTTCAGTGTGAGTTTTGCAAGTGTAAGATTTGCAAGATTAGTCCTGCTGCTTTCATAAACTCAAAATCCTCTTATAAAAGCTTCAGATCCAAACAGCTGCGCAAAGACCAGAAAACAGATCTAAGATGCATGAACACAGAATATTTCTTGTGAAAAGAGTAACTATCCCTGCTCAGGGCCTGAAGATGACAAACAAATTTGAAACTGAAACACCCCAGTAAGGATCCAGCTATCACCACTGAACTCATTCACTAAAGAGAACTGAGATCACATTTGGTATAATTGAAATTGACTATAAATTTTGAAAGCTTCATGTAGGATCTCGGCTGTATTTTTTTCACTGACACTAACAGGAGCCACCCCACACAACCCTGGGAAATATTTCCCAAGAGAACCAGCTAGAACACTTCTCAAAATCAAACTGCAAATTTCCCTCTGGTAGTGGACTGGGAAGATAAACATGCTAAAGGAATTCAAAGATCATAACACTGCATTTTCAAATAATAGTTTGGAAAATAATTTCATTTTTTCTAGTAACTCGCAGGGAATGCAAATCCACTCACTGACGGATTTCTTTTTTCCTGAAAACTCTTTAAAATCTCAAAGTTAGTGCAGTATGATCTCAGTGTTTTATTGCTTTTGCAGATTTTGACCAAGAACCAACCTGAAAAGGTTAAGCAATTGTATTTTAGTCAAGAAATTGCACTTCTGATTTTTTGTGTGGTTGTTTTAGCTAACCTTGTTGAGTCTGAAAGTCATGAATTCAGTTCTCAGCTTAGGGAGCAGGTTCATGCTCAGGTTTCAGTGAAACAAGAAACTTAGGGCAAGAGAAGGAAGAGTTGGACACTCCAGTAGATAGGTTCTAACTGGGAATGTGAATATATAAAATGACACCCTATAATATAGAAAACCTCTTCTTCCATGAAACTTCAGGGCTATATTGTCTGAGAAACAAGTTATAAGGGTTCTTCCTGACTCTATCTTCTAGGCAACACCATTAAAGGAGGCATGTTCCAATGAATGAAAATATTCGCTAAGCATAATGGAGAAAATGGCTCTTTCATCAGACTGTAGCTGACACAATCTGGCATCCACGGACTTTGTTACTGGTGCAACTGCACAACACACAACAAACAAACAAAAAAGGAATCCAAACTGGCCTCTCAGTTTAAAATAAGTCTGCATTGCTGACAGAAATAGACATTTTTTTATGATTTTCATTATTATGACAGTAATGATGATGGTGGTGATGATGGTAAATCTGATCTGTCACTTCCAAAGTGACAAACACAGAACACCAGTGATACTTTAGCAAATGCTTTTCAGAAGAAAAAGAAGAGTATTACCTTAGTGAAAGGACTCAGTCTTTATTGAAGATGTGATGGTCTAAGAAGTTAAGAGAGGCAAGTTTGAAAAGTAGCATCTTTTATTAGAGGCAACATCTTCTACTAAACAAGTTAATAAAGCTGAAAAAAAGGATGAGGCTTTTAGAAAAGTAGGCTTGCTTCGCTGAAAGTGTGTCCATTTCTGCAGTCATATTGGCTGACCTAATGTCCTTTCACACCATGCCATTTTGATAGAGGAAAATGCTTAGAGCTCTTCCAGGAGAATACAAGAAGTTCTTTATATGGTGGCTGTATTACCTTTTACATATAAGACCAATATTGATAATTGTTGCTGTCACATTTACATAAGGTATTCAGGTAGCATTATTTAGATCATATTGTGCTTTGCTAATGTGACACCTGAAAATTACTGTTTGAAATCTGATTATGGACATTACTGCATTTCACTTTCCTTGTGGAGACCAGTACAACACACTCCAAGAACATGATAAATTTACCTCAGGAAAATCTGGGAGGACACTGAAGACTGACATAGATCTCTTATTGACTTCCTAAGGAGAGCACATCTTTTGTATTAAGCCCAAACTAATTTACTTCTAAATGTCAGTTTGAAAGACTCCTGAGACTTCCTCCTCTCCTTTTATATTTTATTCTTTGCTATATCCTTCCTTCAGCATTCAGCTTGAAAAGGATTACAGAGCTAGACATTATTTTTGGTGCAGCTGCTGCTGTGGCTGAAGTTTAACATAGCATAACACCTCATTAGCAGGTCTGTGTTCATGAAGGTATCATGGAAATGAGCTGATGTTGGTCATGTTGAGCATTTTTATACAACTTTCGCCTTTAAGCAGAGCATAAAGAATTAACTGTCTCTGCATGTTCAACAATTCAGTTGGTATGGAAATCTTCAGACTTCACCTACTCTTTGCATTCAATTGAGCTGACCTTAAACCAACATAATATATTCTTATATGTGTGATTTTTACACTACTAAACCATCACTAAGCACTGTATAAAGTGTTTCATTAACTAATAGCTAATGGAATTTGCAGTTTGACGCTAAATTTTCACCTGCTAATCTCAAAAGTACTTTGCCACAAAATAGTTTACTGGAAAAAAAAATGAATAGTCAGATCCTTTACTTACATCTGCTTATTTTTTTGTTTACAGATGTACACACTTCTTATCCTAGTTAATATTTTACTATCAAAATGTGCAGGAGGAAAAGAGATGGAGAAAGAAAAGAAAGCAGTCAATTAATTCAGTTTTGATATAATGGAGACTATCTGGAAAATGTATTATCAAGGGAGTGATCACTTTTTTTCCACATATTGTACATACAGGACACCTACACACTTGATGAGACTAAACAATTCCTTTCCTTGCTGTTATTTATTGCAGTTCAGCCTTTTAGAAATAATAATAAAAAAGAAAAGGAATAAAAAAAGAACAACCATGGGAAATAAAGATTTCACATAGATGAAACTGTGAAAATAACCTGGGCTTCTTACCTTGGCAAAGGTTTCCCAGGTTTGCACAACTGGTTGGTTCAATTGTAGAAGAGGGAATTAGGTATGAGCCTTTAGGAAAAGGAAGCAAAATAGTTAGAAAGGTTTGGCTACTGGGCATAAAACTACCATGTCTCAAAATACATTACACTTCGCAGTGACACAGTCTTCCTAATTGCTCTCAGTGGCAAAACTGATACTGCTATTTGCCATAAATATATGTGTTTGCATTTTCTGTTGCAGCTGAGGGATCTATGAAAACCCCACTGACTTGCAAGTTACAGTGACTTACGTATCCTTCCCTGGTTTTCCTAGTGTTTTGCTAAATAACAATGTTAAATGAATGCAGCCTGTGCGTACTCTGTGAAATGGCTTTAAGCAGAGGGGTCAGTATGGCCACAGGATTTGTGCAATCCCATTGCCTCAGAGAAGCAACCACGCTCTGCTGCTGTAGCACAGATTACCCACCTCTGAGTAATTTGCCTGTGACAGACACCAACCAGATAAAAGGTGATTAAACTTGTTCCTCTGCCCAGGGCGTGGTTGTGATTAATATTCTGGTATGCAGGATTTATACACAGATAATGTTACAAGTCTGTATCTCCACTGAATTATTCATAACATGCACACACTTTGATGATCTGAAGACAAAAACAGGGCACATAAGAATGGCTACAAAAAAAAAGGAACTGGTGAAACTGCATTAATCACACTTTGCATATCCCAGCAATCCAGCTGCAGATAGAGCAGCTTTTGCACTTTCCGCTGAAAATAATGGGGCCATAGAGGATGGCATAACATGAACCTACTGGGAGAGCTTGACCTTTTGGCTTTTGCTTTACCACTTCAAGTTTATATGGGCTTAATGAGGTTCTCTCATGAAACATTGTATCCTTACATAAAATTAAAGAGCCACCACCCACCAGCTTATAAAGATAGCTAGGAAAAATACTGCCTGTGATGCAAGAGCAGATGAAGCGTGGGGCCTCAACACAGAAATCATGTCAGGCCACAGATATCATTACATGTAGGGCAGAATTGAAAACATGTGATCCTCAACAAATATAAAAACTTGGGCTTTTTGGGTTTTGGGGTTTTTTTTGTGGGTTTTTGTTTTAATGGATTAAAAGATTCAGACAAAGTCACTTCCTTAGTACACTTCCCATGCACTCCAGCAAGGATGCTCTAAGTGGATGCAGTACCTCCTGTGTGAGAATTTTTTTTTCCCCAAAAAGTATATTTGCTAGTATTAAACAGTCAATATCAAAACCTCCTGTAACTTATCTCCTTTTGGTTCTGTATAATGGAAAAATCACCTGAAAGTTGGCTTGGAAAATCTGTGGACCTCTGTATTTTCTTTGGTGAGTAGTTAAAAACTATTTTACTTAGTGAAACTGAAAAAAAATACAATCCAACTTTGCAAAACACTTAAGTCAGAAGACCATTGTATTAGTTTTGCATTGCAAGGTTTTGGTAGATGGTGGTCTACAGAGGTGGCTTCTGTAAGAAGCTACTAGAAGGTTCCCCTGTGTCCAGCAGAGGCAATGCCATCCAGCTACAAGACATCCCCATCGCTGGCCAAGGCCAAGCCCATCAGTGACAGTGGCAGCACCTCTGAGATAACATAGTTAAAAAGGGGGGAAAAATAACTGCACAACTGCAGCCAGAGAGAGGAGTGATAACATGTGAGAGTAATAGCTCTGCAGACACCAAGGTCAGTGCAGAAGGAAGGGAGGAAGTGCTTCAGGCAATGGAGCAGAGATTCCCCTGCAGCCTGTGGTGCAGACCATGGTGGCTGTCCCCCTGAAGCCTATGGAGGTCCACAGTGGAGAAGATATCCACCTGCCCATGATGTGTTATCTCTCCCCGTCCTTATCTTGACCCATGAGCCTTTTGTTATATTTTCTCTCTCCTGTCCAGCTGAGGAGGGGAGTGACAGAGCAGCTCTGGTGGGCACCTGTCATATAAACAGCATTAACCCACCACAACTGTATACTTTAAAGAGAAATGTTTTCAGTAAATGGATTTATGAAGCCAAGTAGCCTGGTCAGTAATGTGAACAGAAAATATGGACTTGTATTATGGAAAATTTGTCTAATATCTATCACTCTAAATGCCTAAAACTCAGACATCCGTATCTGCTTGTCATGCTATACTTTCTTTATAGTCAGTGGAGAGGAACTCCTACAGCAACAAACTTCTGACTTCACTGAAACATCTTCTCCAGTATGAGATGCATTGACCTTTGGAACAGTCTTTTTCTTTCCATTATTCATTAACAGTACTGAGGACAATTAGCTCAGCCAGAAACATCATTCAGCTGCCTAAGGAGGACAGATCCCACCCTGAATTAAATCTGAGAGCAAAATTAAGAAGTCCTCTGGCTTTGAGGAGTGAAGGACTCATATGAAGTGCACATGAAGCAACTGCAATTGCAGGCATGGTCAGACATGAGGCCACATTACCCTTAACTGAGTAGATAATATCCTGCTATAGATGTAGTTAGTGCAGGCTCCAAAATTAGTATCAGAAGTTGGTTAACTGCTCCTCAGTTTGCCTGCACTGAGCTCCGAACAGTTGGTGGTACACTGCTATCGTTACCTAGACTACTTGTTTTAAAAGTAGTCTGGATGCCCAGGCTGTGTATATATACCTTTAAATGCAAGCCGTCTGAAGGTACTGCAATAAAAACAGGATTCCATCAAGACTTACAGAAACACCACACCATGACTGCACAGCTGTGAAAACATTAGTCTAAGGAATAAAGTAGGAGAAGGTAAAACTAAGAAAAGATTATCTGGACCAATTTACCAGTGTTTTTATGCTCTGTAAATCTACTTGTAAAATCTTTGTTTGAAAAAACATGAAAATAATACCCCTTGAAAAATGTAAGCACTGTTCAGGCACAGATATGCTGATATCACTGCTAAATGCATGGCTTGGTTTGTTTTTTTTTTAAGCTACATGCCACTTCCTGGGGAAGCATTGGAGCTGTGCAGAAACCTCTTTCCTGCCTAAATCCTTCCATTGCTGCTAAATGAAGCCTAATCAGTTAGATTCATCTCCCCATTCTCAGTGGTCTATTCATGGGTAATAGCCTGACTCATCAACTCTCCTGTTGAAGGCTGGTTTTACAATGACAGCTTTTATTCAAGAAGATGAAGGGAAGAAAATTCTAACAATTCCATCTCTGAGATTAGTAACCATGTTTGAAATGGCACTGTACTCAATATTTTCTTTTACAAAATCTCTGGGTCAGGAAAGACTGTATCGCAGAGGGTGATTTAGCATCTTCAAAAGATAAAGACTGATTAATTAGTTTTCTCATAGGCCTACAGGAAGTAACAATACTTACATATAAATATATTTGAAACGGCTCGTATAGACACCTGAGCCCAATCTATGAATACTAATGCACATTTTCTAAACTAATAAGCTGCTTTAAAGAACCACTGAACAATGACATCCCAAGGAATAAAGCTGTGGAATGAAAATAAGTGTACTGTTTCTATGGGCACAGCTATGGTATTACATTTCTGTCACAGAACTGTACAGCTTTTAACAGAAAGGAGGGCAAAGATCCATACTCCAGTCAAAATTAAATACGACCACAACATTTACATAGGTCTTGGCAGGCTGTTTAGTAAAAGTGTCATGGTAGTCTTCATGGTATAACGGTGTAACAGGAGTAAGAATGTCTGCGAAGTTATTCTCAGTCTGATCAGTTTGTAGTGATGGAAAAGCAACTTTGTGGTTTGTTGGTTTTTTTTGTCCAGAAGTCCTTCACCAGTCATGGTCACTGTTTAGATCAGCCTTTGTTTTCTGGTAGAGGGATGAAGACACCTAGTTGTTTGTGTTTTCATAGAGGTGTTGCTTAAATTTTTGTAGCAGAGGCATGCTGAGAACTGTCCTAGTGAGTTTAACTGTGAAGGAGTACCTCACACTGGTTTGAGTGAACTAAAGCAAACATGTTTTCTTAGCCACCTTAACCTCTCATGAGCTATTAGATACAGAAACTAGCAAACCTTAACGATACCAGATTCTGTTTCAAACTGTTTCTCAGAGCGTGACAGATGCTCTGTCAGGAGATGCTTACACTGACACTATTTAAACTGTGTTTAAACTAACAAGGAGTAGGATGTCAAAGGGACAGGAAGGCAGAACTGGAGAAGACATCAGATATGAAGAGACCCTACATGGTTCAGAAAGAACCAATATTTGTAAAAGTTTAGTTTGACTTTTCTGGGCATTTTTTGTTTGGTTGGTTGCTTTTTTTAACAAATGCCAGGGATGCATTTGCTATAACAGGAGGACTCAAACTCTAGTAAGAGCCGATTTTCAAAAGCATACATGTGTGTGTAGACTACTGCTGCCAAGATTTTTCCCTATGCATTTTATAATTATCTAAATATCTCTAAAGTTGTTACTAAGCAAAAAGAAATAAAAACATTGGTCCAAAGTGACAAAGATTTTTCAGTTTTTCATGTTCCAGTAGAAAATTGTCAACCACCTGTAACAACATATACATATGTAAGAATTACACCTGGACAATTATGACACTCAAAAAATGGTTAGGGTTGGATCTTAAGATCATTTAGCTCCAATCCCCCTGCCATGGGCAGGAACACCTCACACTAAACCATGCCACACAAGGCTCTGTCCAAGCTGGCCTTGAACACTGCTAACGATGGAGCATTTACCACTTCTTTGGGCAACCTGTTCCAGTGCCTAACCATCCTCACAGTAAAAAATTTCTTCCTTTTATGTAATCTAAAGCTTCCTTGTTTGAGTTGTAACCCATTGCCTCTAGTCCTATCACTATATGAGGTCTCCAGGCTGAACAGCCCCAACTTTCTCAGCCTGTCTTCATATGGGAGGTGCTTCAGCCCCGTGATCATCCTTGTGGCCCTCTGGACTGGCTCCAGCAGCTCCATATCCTTCTTAAACTGAGGACACCAGAACTGCATACAGTACTCCAAGTGAGATCTCACAAGAGCAGAGTAAAGGAGCAGGATCACCCTGCTGGTCACGCTCCTTTTGATGCAGCCCAGGATACAGTTGGTGTATCTGAGCATCTGAGGCATGAAATGGGAAGAGGTTGGACAATGTACTGAAATTTATCTTCTGGAGTAATCTACAGGAAGAAAGTACTTCAGCAATTACCAGTTAAAAGAAGGACTGACAATATGTCACCAGGAAGATAAAACAATGATTTTATCTAAAACTCTTCCTGTCTGCAACCTCTAATTTAATCTTTTCTCACACTTTTCTGTCTCATATGCATTGTTGTTTTGTCACTGCCTCTGCACACACAGCACAAGGCTAGCAAGTGCTCCTTCTGGCTAATCAAAGGGCCAAAGGGCAGGCACAAAACCATTTCCTAAATGGTTAGCTAACACACACTTTTTTTTCTCCAGGTATCACTGTAATCTTACTTAAGGCTAGCATGTACTTGCCTGTTATCCCCATTTCATATGAGTAGAAGGCCAGGAAACAAACTGTTCAGAAAAAACTTTGATATGCAGATCATTTAAAGCAGCAACTCAGGGGACTTGTTCTTTTCCTTTAGGGAATCAAATCGACACCCTTTCAAAGCATCTGCATATGGTAAGAGTTGAGCTGGACTCTAATAAAGGTAAGAGCTAGCTGTATTTCTTTCACAGGAGCTCTTATTTTTTCCATGCTGGTATATGTTCAGCACAATGCACAAGTGTGGGGGGAAAGTAAGCAAAAAAGATTTGGCAAGGCATACTCACCACAACTCAAATTGTTTTCTGCTTTCAGTGCTGAAGTTGGAATACTCCAGAATTCATTTTCCCAGTCTACAATGTTTCCTTTCACATCACAGCTGAGGTTGGCCAGTGTTTGTGCATTCATGGTGAAATTCCAGAGGCGGAAGTTGTAAATGTCCCCATTTAGAGAGCTCACTTCATTGCTGTTAGAGCCCAGCACCAGCCTGCCTTTTCCAGGGATAACTTTGCCAAAGATACCTGGACAATACACTATGTGATAGGTGCTTTTGGCATATATACCTATGCTGCCCGAGAAGCTGTCCCCTACGACACAGAGCTGTTGAAAAGTTCCCGTGAAAAACTCTGCATTTCGGGGCAATGCATTCTCAAGAATGCACTGCGTGCCTGAGATGGACAGAAAATGGCCTTTTGTGGTCTTCCCAAAGCTGAAGAATTCTTTTGACAATGCATCGGTGTAGGAGAAAACCTTCCAGTCATCATTGTCATCGTTGCTACCCTTGGTTGCTTCGAAGCACAGCGTAAACTGGCTGAGCTCTGGCACTGAGACAGTCTCTGCCACAGACACAGCATCAACATCAGGAACCTGGGGAATGATGACTTTCTGATTCCTCAGGGACACGGCAACTAGAACCAAGAGCAGACAAATAAATTAAAAAAATAAAAATAAAAAAATCATCATATAGAAATAAAGGCAGACTGGCAGCAGAAGCTAAAGTTGTATTCATTAAATCAAACATTCATCAGGTGTTTTTATCACTGTAATATACTAATAGCACCTACAAAGAGGAATTCGGCTTGGGTGTGCAAGCAAGTGAAAATGTACAGTTTCTTTTCAGTAATATGGAGAATGCTGTTAACAGCCTCTCAAGATGCATTAAGAGCAATATTAGGACACATTACCTACTAACTTCTAACTCTGCCTCAGCTCACTTTATAAAAATTACTACTCTGTCATCTAGTAAGGATGCATTAGGCAATGGAATAAACAAGTTACTTGAAAAACACAGTATGACTTCCTTTCAAGTTATATTATTTTAACTTGTCTGCATCACTGCATTCTACCAGTGAAGTTCATATCTTGCTTCTTTTAAATACTGCAACAGAAGAAAGCCCCCATTAAATTCCTTGGCAAACTGAAGCCTTTTGTTCTTAAATCCAGCTAAAGGGTTTCTGCAATGCATTAGGCATCTTCTCATTTTGTCCCCAGCAGCCTTCTGGTCTAATACTGAAACCATGAGTATTTATATACAAGCTGTTCACCATTTGCTAATTTGTGTCATCAATTTTGGATTTTGCACAAGTATCTAGAAATGGCTAGTCCTCCTGCAACTGTGCACTGCAGTAAGGATATTTAGGCATGCGCACAATTACTTTGTCTCTAATTATGATCAAGTATTCTCATTTGCACTGGCAAAATGGCAGACACCAAATGTGAAAACCAGTGTCACACGACATACGCTTTTTCTCCATGAGGATGTTAGTGACAATTCTGTTCACTGTACCTTGGAGAGCATTATTTTTCAAAATCGTCAATATGCTTGGTTTCATTGGCACATGTATGGCAGCAAAATTCTTCTAGTAAATTTCTCCACAAAAAAGAAGTTTCAGGTTTTCAGAAATGCAAAGGCATTGAGGTCAGCAAGAGCAGACTGCAGCAGCCTTTGTTTCACTTGTGGTTCCGCAGTTTTGTGACAGACAACACCTCCAGCAAATATCTGCTACCCCTTTTACGCGTTTTCACAGTCTATATGCTGGAAGTGAAACTGGTTTTTGCTATACCTGAAACAGTAACTGTCACAGCAATTAATCCCTAGTCTCTCCTGGGATTTTTAAAGGATGCCACAACACATACATTAATTACTGTTCCCTTCTCAGAATGAAATAAAAGCCTTTCAATATGAGAGGGTGAGACATGTAAAGAAAAGGTGACTGTCACACCACACTCAGGAAAACAGACAGACACATGGGGTATAAGGATTCTGTGTAGCCTGTGGTATTGCAATTTCCCTTTGCCAGCAGTTTGCAAAGTCTCTGAGCTCCAAACTACTGTATTTGGGTATACACCAGAACGTAATTTGACAAATATACAGTAAAATAACGTTGCACATTATCTGCCAACACAGCAAATAGAGAATGGGAGGGAAGAGAGAAAAATACTTCCCTTTATAATGACTGGATTTACTTCATAGATTTTTTTTTTTCTTCCTAAGGCAAAAGTATGTTGTAACAATTTTATAGATAGAAAATGCGTTCAACTCTCCCTTGAAAACAGGGGCATTTTTTTTCATGGGTTTATTATACTGTAAGTTTCTTTACATAACATGGGAAGTGTTCCAGAAGTAGTATAAGGATTCCAGACTTAAAAAAGAAGAAAGAAACCTCATTCATATAAATGCTGTCCTGCCTGTGTTAGGATTGTTAGCAGAGTTATGAACCATCTGGTCACATCTGAACAGTATAGAAGGAGAAATAAACAGGGAAGACATTGCTCCAGCACTTAACAAGTCTACCCAACTTCATCCAACAGATTTAACCACTGGCACCTTCCCTGTAGAGTGAAAGAAGAAAACTAACAACTATTTTGTCCTGGTGGAGAAAACAGAATCGTGCCATCAACACAAAGCAGAGATCTCCTTCCTGATTACAGCTGCAGAGCCAGTCATCATACTGGTTAATTTCAGATGTTTGTATTGGAGAAGCTGGCTGTTCTCCAAGGAAGAATATACATATATATTCTTAGAATATTCAAGCGTTTAGACTACTTTCAGAATGATGTTAAATTGTTTCTGTTAGGAAGATAGCTGGATTACAATGAATAGGGGTATTTTTGGACACGCTGCTATTTACTTGTGAAGAACGTACAGAAACCTTGGCAGCCCAAAAGCAGCAGAATTGGCCAGCAACAGGCAGCTCACTGTTCTGAGATCCACATCTTCTTTTATTGGAGCACTGGGACAACATGAAGCCTGCCTCTGCTGCCTTTTAGTGCCCCCAGCTTACGTGCAGCTCACTGTCTCACATCTCTCATGCCCCTTTACATAAGCAAGCCAGGAGTCTCTAGAAAATATTTTACAATCCCTTGCAGGGAAAACTGCTTTCCTGACAATTGGTGGGCTTTTCATGATGGTTCGATGCTTAAGTGGTGGCTTCTGCTGTTCCTAACTTCATCGCTTTCATCTGCCCTTGCATTGATGCTGGAAGAAATGCACTACCTTTAATGAGGTCTGCAAGTGTCTACATATCAAATACCTACTTGAGATTTTTTTGTTACTATTTCACTGAACTGTGTGTTTAATCTGGGCTACTGCAGTACTACTCAACTCTATGCTAATTTCACATAACTGTCTCAAGCATTTCTAACAGCAAGGAAGCTAACACAGGTCTGTTGTCTAGCCTTCCTCTCATTTAAGTGACTGAGTTCTACTCACCAGTTAACTTATGCAGTTAAGTATTACTAGAAAATTATTCAACATGCCAGCTATTCAGCTGCTGTAAATTGACATAGCCATCCTAAGACTAGCAAAGCTGCATTCATTTACTGTGGCTAAGGATATGGCCTGTCCATCTGCTTTTGGTGTGTTGCAGAAGGTGACAACCAGGAAAGCCAGTATTTGTGTGGGTGGCCAGCTTGTTATGAATAACAGGTCATGCTCTGTGAAACTCAGTTTGAAACTGCTCTTACATAAAACCAAGCAGTCACACAAAAGCTGTTCTATTCTCTGATAATTCCCTCCCAAAACTCACTCTCTCATTTTGTCTTTCCCTTTTCTTTGTGTACATATTTATATTAGGATGTATCATTAATCTCTTTCTAAATGCCATTTCCAGTTAGAAAATTTCTGTGTGTCTTTAAACAGCCCTTTCTATTGCATTACTTTGTTAAACTCAAAACTGAACTACTTAATTTCATTATTTACATATGACTACTTCCAAGAAATAAAATATGAATATAACCCTGTTCCTCTTGCTCTAGGATAAATGAATGATTTTGCTCAAGTATCATGTTTGCAGTAGTAACAATGGTGTCAGCTTGACAAAGGAATTTTGCAGCTCCATTGGGAACCTAAAGTTAGGGGGTGTGCAATTTCTCCAGTGGCTTTGGGAACTCTTTGCAAGGACAAGATTATGTAGCACTAACATCTGCCATGCAGATGCATCATAATTTGTGTGTGTGTGCATGGATGTCCTATTGTCTACATGCATTTATAACTTAAAGGAAAGCAGTACATTATCATTCCTTTTCTGCATCCATTGCCAGGTTAAACATGGCAATGATCTTTGCCTACAAATGGTTCCCTACTATATCTGCGGACCTTTTCTCTCCTCCTCACTGAACATATTTGAGGGCAACATTGCACCTTTCAACTCCAATTGTGAGTCCTCTCATCCCTTATAATCATACTTAAACATGAAAATATTAAAGAGGAAAAAGGAAATCAATCATTTTGCCTAATCTGACTGCTCCTAGAATTACTACCACCTTCATTTCTTCAGCATGAAAAAGGACAGTAAAAGTAAAAAGAAGTATTTTTAGCTCATATGAGATGACATTACTTTTTTTTTTTTTTCAGAATTACACATAAATTTTGCTGGCAAATCAGGAGTACTCTTTTCTTATGACTCCTGGGGGCTACTATCTTAATTATGTTAAAATATATAATGTATGCAATAAATACTAAAAAAAAATTGTGAGGAAGATGTACTTGTGACTGAAGAGACAACTGCAAACCTCCTTCCTCTGTCTTTCTACAGCAGCCAGTCAACCAACAGAAATGTGAGAGAATAATATAAATGCTCAAGGCAATACTAGTATTTAGTCTAAGGTGTGTGATTTCAAGGAAAGAAAACCTACTGAGAACATGCAACTGTAAACTATAACCATGAAGTGGAATGAATGGTCAGTAGCATATGGGGCCTGTAAGTGATGATCCTAATATCCTTCTGTTACCTCACCGCCCTTTACCATCACGTGAGAGCCACTTCTAATTAAGGTTTTAAACAACAAAACAAACATCAATCATATGCTGTTTGTACCCATATATTCTAAGAGAGTAAAAGCAAGTATCCTTTTCTTTTCTGAAGTTGTTAAACTTTTTAAGAAGCATTGCTACATATTTAAGGAAGGGAAAGAAAGGTCAAGAAACTGGATGAAAGGTAGCCATCCTGCAATGCTCCTGAGATCTTTGGCACAGCTCCTCCCCACTGTTGGGCATTTCGCTGGGCCAGAGGTCTGTGCTGGCTTTATTTCTGGCTCAGCTAAGTTCCCTTTCATGCTCTCCTTCAGTTTTCTATGTCCATCTGCAGGTATGCTAACTTGAAGTGCCTTGCTTCCAAACCCTCCAGAATAAATTTGCAGGGAAAAGCACAGCTAGACCTAAAATTTTTGCACGTGAAGAAGTTTTTCTAACACATCTGATGTCTTGTTCCAGAATAAAATAATTTATTTTCACCGAAAGAAAAATCATTAAGAAAAAAAAAAATAAGAGAACTCTGCAGATTTACCCTGCAGCCTCCCCATCCTTTCTCTTATGAAAGACCTGATTCACTGAGGAAGCATCATTCCAATCCTTATAGGGCATTTCCTTCTAACATCTAAAAGAGGAATGAAATACTCTCAATTTACTTACTTCGTACATAGCTGGCATTAAAACCTTTCTTTTGGATACTGAAGTCACTTTTAAATGACACAATCATTTCATTTCCAGTAGAGTTATAGGATAATCCTTTGGCAGTGATGCCACAAAGATTCATTGGGCTTTCTCCATTGTCTAATGTTAGTGAATCATAAATGCAGCCTGGCGCTTCTTCAATGTCAAAATCAATAAATGTTAGCTGTATGATGAATCCATGAGGTGCTCGGATGATCCACTTGCATGCTTGGCTGTTAGGATAATCACTGGGGAAGCACGGAGAAGTGAAAACTCCAGATGGGTCAGTTAGCATGATCCTACAGTCATAGCATCCATGCGCTGGCAAGAAAAACAGAGAAAGACTGACGTCAGGAAGAGAGATAACAGGAAAGTATCATCAACACAATAATTAAATGTAGATCTATATAGAAAAACATAAACAGAGATGGGAGGAAGAAAGGCAGCAAAAAGGCCTGGTTTCTAGTGGGCAAAATGCTCGAAGAACAGTACAGCAAGATAAGATTTTATATCAGAAAACCTACACAAAACATATATAAATTATAGCGCTAAATATCCATTTGTGCACACAATATGAATTTGCTATGTGTATTGACTGAACAAAGGTGAAGCAAAAGCAAGATTTTTTCATTCAGAAAGGCAAACAAATTCTTAAACTGCAACGTCAAAAAAGATGACTGGTGTCATTTACAATTTTTAGCTACTGGTCTGATGCTGACTAGTGGCCATTCCAGCAGCTCTGTGCCATGCTATTGTTGTCAGTGGAATGCCCATGGAATGCAGCAGCACAGAGTCTGGCTCTGCAGAGCTCATGAAGTTTAGTCATCAGTATTCGTAGCAAATGCTCTCCACATCACCCAGAAGGGTAGCTGGCTTTTGAATCTACAGCAAATTACTCTTCCCATGCTGACTCAGCTCCATTGACATATTTGTGGCAGTCAGGCTCTACGAAATTCTTCTCCTATTCCTCATACTCCTTTGCCTACCTGCTGTGCTTATTCACAAAATAAGCCTGGTTAGTTGCTGTGGTTGTGTCTATTGTTTGCTCATTTATTATATATTTACTTAGTGTATTATATGATACAATCATTGTGAACTGTCTGCTGGTAAAACCTGCAACAGTCTGCCAAATCAGCACTGAACAAACTAGGTGGGAACAGACTATCGCCAACAGACAACCAAAGAAACTTAACTGGCACAGTCATACTGAATTACTTTGCAAACATTTCACTAGGCCACAGTCCTGCATCAAATAGCACAGGTATGAAAAAATAGGACAATATGAGCAGACATTATCAGTTGCAGAAGCAAAAAGCAACTAAAAAATTTGCCAAGTGTAAACTACATACACAGGAACTAACACAACAAACTTCTCCAAAGAACCCTTGATGTTTCTATCCACTGCTTGGGTCCTGATACCACTCAGTCACATTCAAATGGTGTTTGGCTTAAGCAAATGGACCCTAACTCTGTGAAGCTACACAATAAAACTAGAAGCAGCTTACGTCCGCAGGGAGAACTGTAAGGTGTGTTTTACAGAGGTTTTGTAACTTTTATTTGAAAATCACAAATTCGTATGGCCCCAAAGAGGTAAGAGCAATTAATTGGGCTCTCAGAGCTGGCTGCATTAGAAAAGATCAGAGGGATTCTTATTTGTTCAGATGAGAAAAAAAAAGACTGTCTGAAAGATTTGCAGGTAACTTGGGAAGAAGTGGGGCTCATGACACTGAAAAATGATCATGCAGTAGAAACAGCAGCCTGTGCACTCCTAATTTCTCGGAAGATCATTACAGTCAGAGGACTATGCTCACCTGCCCTAGAACCCTGCTGTTCCATTTATTAACCAAAAAGGGAACATTTATTTATTGGTATGATGACTATAAATCCTACATTGTACAAACAGCTTCATCCAGTAGATTTTGCACAGATAAGTATCAATTTTCAGAGAATCACCCTAGACTGAGAGGAAGAACAGGAAAAGCATGCTCTATGCCACAAGCCACAGTGGTCTTCTAGTCCAGGGCAAGTGAACCTCTACAGGGCAGAGCAGCTGTAAGATGGCTCTGGATGGAGCTGCTTACAGCTGGAAGGCTCAGTGATTCACACTTCTGCCTGCATTTTTTTGCTAGGATGAGGGCTACAAGGGCTGAGGATTTGGCAGCATGCTGCACCCACTCTCCTACACATTCCTGCCAGAGAAATAAATGACACAGGGCTATCTAGGCAGCTGAGAGTATTCCCTGTGTACCCAGATGGACCTGAAGCCAGGGACTAAGCTAAGTGGTGTAAATACAAATAGGAGCATAAGTGTTGATGTACACTCATTCAGCCTTGGACCCCTAAAGTAAATCTTAAGGGCATTATAAAACACTGCTGAACCAGAAAAGCTATGCTACTTGTCAGTAAATGTGTATCTCTCAAACTGGCAGAATATTACATTCAACCTGAGACTACAAAAGTCAAATTTGTCCATCAGAAAGAACACAGACATTCGTAAGAGAAGCCTGCCTTTATTAATTTCGTTGATCACCATCAGCAAAAATAGGACTTAGCTTTTCCTTTTATCTCTCTCATGAGTATTTATCACTGATGTTAAGCTGTATAAAATCCCCAGTCAGTAGATGTAATAAAACACCTTTCCCCTGCTGTCACTGTAAATGCTAAAACATAAAGGTTATTTAAGCTATTGGGGTTTTTTACTCATTTAGTCTTTCACTAACATAGTATTATTATATCCATATGGTTTGGTGGTTTTACAGAACTAACACAAAAAAACAGGCCCTAAATTTAGGTAGGAAAATAAGTGCTCAAAACTTTACATACACAGAAGAAACAGATTTGGTGAGCAAAATAGTTTACTTTTTTGAAGTGCGTTGGCTTCATTTTGGCATAGTACCTATTATGTCCATGACTGCAATTTGAAGGAGAAATAGCCTGTTTTCATGCAAATGTCCACAGTAGTAAGTAAAAAGAAAAGAAAACAAACAACAAAACTATATATAAACAAAATGGTTTTGAATGGAACTTTTTGCACAGCTTCTTGTGAGACAGTTATTTTTCTATAAACACCACCTATTTTACTCATTAAAGAGAAAAAACTGCTATGGCAACTTTAGGCTGTCAGCCAAAGCTGACAAATATTTTGCAATCCCATTGGCCCAGACCAGTTCTGAACTGTGGATGCTGAATACACAGCAATACACACCACAAACATTTCTACAAGCAATCTAAGATATTTTATTGAATTTAATGGAAACAAATGTAAGTATGATGTCCATTGTCAGGAACTCCACATACACAGAATCTGCCTATCAATTATTTTTTGATCACCCTAAACCACAGGAAATTCACTCCTTATATATATTTTATCCAGAAAAGCCTTCATCTTTTCTCTCCATCTTTTCTTCATCAAACCAAAATGAGCACCCTCCTCATATAGTGAAATCAAGGACTTTCGACACTTCCTAAATTGAAAGTTTCACTAGGTAATTAATTTTTCTCCCTCATGAGAATAACCTGAGTATGGTTTTCATTTCATAGTCACTATTGTTTTTCTGCAGGAATCATACTTCCTAAAATATTATACTAAAAAGTAAAATCAATAAGTTCCTCTGGAGAACATTACAGATTTTACCAAAGTTATCTAAGCAATTCACAAATGTTATTTGACTTCAGAAGCGGAACTGACAGCAGGGGAAATGGCTTTTTCCCTCCTATCATACCCACTTTATAAGGATAACATTAGGCAAGGACATAATGGGCAAAAAGGGCAAAAATTTCCACGGATTTTGGATTCTAATCTAAGAAATGAGAGTACTGATTTTCCTTAACTACTTAGTATTTGTACAGGGTTTTATATGTCAAATGCACACTATCAGTGACCTTAAACTGCAGCTGGAAGAGCAATCTGCCAATCTGGCCCACTGTAGAAAATCCAAAAAGGAGTACTTAGTGGCCAGTGGAAAATTTTGGTCAAAGCAATCTGGCCATCTTTAATAGGAACTTACCACTAAAGGTGGGGATAGAATCCCATTCTCATGGTTGCCAATTTTCCTAACCATGAGACCATTCTCTGTCTTCTAGGAGTCTTCTGCCTATTTCGCATATATACCTTTGAATTTCTATGAAGAGGAAAGTACCCTGGATTGGTCTTCCTTACACCATGCTGAATCATTTGCAGACTGTCCTAAAAATAAGGGGCTAAGAGACAAAGTACATGACTCTAAAGATTGCATCAAACAAACAGACATGTGCACACACTGTGTGCGTAAAACTCATATTCTATAGAATAAAACTAACTGCTAAGCTTGTCCCATCTACTGATTTTGTCTCTTTAGAGCACCAGCACAGAATTCCACCATTTGAATTCATGAAGACACCTGTTGATACTGAGATACACAATTTGAAAGTGACTTTCAAGAGGCATTTGTGGGCAGCAGAAGCTGCCATCAGACCCAGAGCTACAATGCTGAGCTGTGCATCTGGGAAGGAAACATTCTGTATATAACCTCATCCCATACATTCGTACTTCTCTTTTTCTGATTTCTTCTTACATGACTAACATATTCCAGCATGTGCCTCCAAAATCTGTGCTAATATTCACATTTTCCTCTAGCTCCTAACATTTCTCTGCTTCTCTCCATTGACATCATTTCCCCCCAAAAACTCAAGCATGAGTTTTTACTTTTTCTCCACCTGCTTTTATTTCTGGACTTACCCAACCTTGGAGAAATGCTGGACAACAAATTTTGCTTGGCCAAGAATTTTTTAAAAGAGCAAAACCAATCTATCTCGGGACAGTGCCTGTTTCAGCCCTAAAGACTTGAAATTTCTTAAGGTTAGAATCAAAACAAAAGAAGATTTCTGGGGGAAAATGTCTGTGTTTGAAATCTGTGCATTATCCAGTTTGTTTTCACACTAAGTTACAACTTGACCTGCGTTTTTCTTTTTCCTGCTGTGGCATGCAGCTGGCCTTCTGTACAGCATTTTCCACCTTACAGAAATGTAAATGACTACATATGTGTAGGCAGCAGCACAGGATACCAACGATAGTCAGTGCTGGTTCAATTAACACTACAGGTATTTTTTAAAATCCATTAAAAGGCCTCTCATAAAAGTAAGACAGAATGGTGCTGGATTTAATTTTGGCATGAAAATTAATTTTATTTCCCCTGTAGAGGACATAATTTTCATATGAGAATATTCTGAAATAAATCTATGCAGCTTTGGGATTGAATTTCCAGAAATGAACAAAATAGTTTATGTTAACTCCAGTCTTATTCAAGTGAACAATCAAATTTCTCCTGCCTGACAGAATTAGGCCAATCCTAATCCACAGAAACTCTTAGCTACAATACATGGCACTTTAGACATAAAAAAGCAGTACAGAATTAATTATAATTTGCTTTCATGTAGACATCTGTGAACCTTTAAGCACTTTACATGCATTCTTAAAAGGTAGCACAAGGATGGTTATTTTGAAGTAAGTAAGAGAGAAGCATGGGGAGGTGACATGACACAGGCACTTGAAAGCACGTGGCAAAGCCCAAAATAGAAGTGAAAGCTTACAATCATTTACTGTAACAGCATGAAAAAATATCTCTTTTGATGAAATTCAGGCAGAAAAAAATCTTGCTTTATAATAGGCAATTAATTGTTGGAAGTTTTTTCTATTTCAAGAATTCTATAACAGAGATATAGCCAAACATTAGGTTAAATGTATTTATGATTCCAAATAGATGGGTGAATGAGGTCAGCAATGGGCACACCTGCAGGCAAGGAAAAGTAAGGGCCAAACCACCAAGGTGTGGGTGGGCTGGAACGGCTACAGAACAAACAAACCCATGTTATTCCAACGAGACACAAACACTAAACCCAGAACAGCTATCACATGCCAAAGGCTTCAACAGTAGCATATCTTCACTCTTAAAAAAATATTTCAGATGTAAAGGCAATCTGTAGATCTACAAAAATACCTATATGCAAAATGTCAATATAGTAATTCAAAGAAGTGTCACATCACTCACTCTGGACATAAAGTAATGCTCTGCTTATTCACTTAAAAGTTAGCTGTCAGGTAAGACCTATACAAATTTTTATGTTAAATACTAAGCATAGCACTCTTCTGGAGCCCCTGCATGTCAAATCATGTTGTCTGCTCTGTGCAACTCACAATTTGATTGAATTCCATTTGAGGAAATGCAAATGAGGAAGTGTGGCAGGTTTATTTTTGCTTTTTTTCCAAATTGTAGAAGCTGTTTGACCTCCACAAAAGGTCCTTATTTTGCTACAGTGTGCTGGCCCTGATAAAAATTACTACAAACAACACATAATTTCATGTTAGCATGGATTGTAATTGTCAAATTAAACAGGCACTCCTAATTCTAACTATTTAAAACATCTGGATTTAAACAAAGAGAAAAAAAGAAAAAAAAAAAAAAGACAAAACCAAAAAAAATTATTATCTCTGCAATAAATAGAAGGGAGGATTCTCATCCTGACTTGTATAAAAGTTTGTCCCTTCACATATGATGTTACAAGGCTAAAGTCTACTGCTTGGAAACATGACTGTATTGTGTATAAATGTAAAGAACCCCTGATTTGCAATGATAATATAGAACCATTTCTACTTCAGCATTTCTACAGTGTGCACAACCCAAAATTCAAAAAGATTTTGAACAAAATCTAAAATCTCACAGTAATGATTTGGATTTAAGCATGGACTTGAAAGTCAGCAACTGTTTAAAGTCCTTTCCCACACAATGATGCCTTTGAGTCCTGTATTTGAAGCTTTACAGTCCTGTCTTCATCCTTGTAGCCCCCTTAAGGCAGAACAGGAGGGCATGACTCTACTGCCATATGAAAACAGCAGCAGAGGCACTGCAGAGAGCCAAGTAGTGTGGAAGGCTGTGCTATTCTCTCTAGTTCTAATCATATTCTTCCCATTTTAAGGTAAGTATTAATAACTGGACCAACACAAACAAACACTCATTCAGGGAGAGAGATCTAATCTCAGTCACACAGGTTGCATATGAAAAGATGATTACCAAATCATTAAATAATTAAAATGAACCATTTTATAGCCAGCCTGATGTCCACACAGCAACCATACTCTTCCTTCATTTACCTGCCAACCAACTGAGCATATTCTAGATCCCCAAGCTGCTGACTGAAACTGGAGGGAGGGACAGGTTCATCTTTTATATCAAAAAAATATAATCCCAGAAAAAGTTCCTTTCAGTCTTTGAATTTGCTTCCTAAGTTACCTTCTGCCTAAAGACCAGGAAAGGCAAGGTTTAATTCTAATTAAGTTATGAACTTTCTAAAAATGTCACCATGTAAAAAGCCTTTTATCCCCTGCCTTCTCACTTAAAAATAGAGGCATTGTTCCTTTGGGTACGGTTCAACGATGTCCCATCAGCCATAGTCAGTAGGGCGTTATATTAACTTACAGCTCTGCGAAGGCATCAGTAGCATGCTTTCGCACTGGACAACTCATGTGTGGACAAACACATTCTGGCTAACCTTTGTGGAGGTTTAAATTTCTCAAACACTGAACAGTTAAACTGCTGGTCACTAAATGCCTGGCAGTGTAGTGTAGGTCATCCAAAATACAACCCAGTTCAATTTAAATAATTCTAAAACATTCCTAAAATGCCTATTTATATTAATACATGTAGAATATATAGAATCCTCAACAGGATAAACATTACCAGTTTTTAAGTGGAACCTCCTGTATAAACTCATCAGTAATATAGCAGCATAGTTAAAAATATAAATCTTATAAGCTTTATATGAGCAAAACTTCACATTGTCCTACTTAAAGCTGCAACATATAATCAGTTACATTTTGCACAGCATGAATATAATAGAGATGCAATTAGGAAGAATCTTTCACCTCTGTTATTCTTAGTTTGCAAATGTGACTTTTTTATTGATTGGTAAGAAAACACTATTTTAAGCACTACTAAAAACTCACTCTAGACTTTTATTCTGCATCATTCCCATTGCATCATCTGCATAGTACTCTTTGTACCCAGCAAGAATTTAAAGCCTCCATATTCCTGACTGGAAACAGCACATAACCCAGGCAGGGTCTTTTATAATTCAATGAAAGACAAGATTGTGCTCTCACAAAGTAATTCAACAATTGGGTTTTGGCCACTGAAGCCAGGAGACAAAGACAGTACTATGCCTTGGCCAGGCGTATCAGTTTGCCTCACATCATCATTTGCTGATGCATTATGTCCTGCAGCATACGCTTTAAATGGCGGAACCAGTTGATGCACCTAAGAAAAATGAAATGGTAGAAAAAAGCCTTCTCACAGGCTGTTATGTAGACATATATGAAAGTATAACTGTTGACTGTGAAGTCACTTCCTGCCTCCTGCTTGCTTATTAATGGAATTAGACCTGATTATTTTCTCTCTTTTGGAAAATAAAAACAAGAAACTTAATGAAATTATATGTGGCAAACTGAAAACTGATAAAAGACAGTATTTTACCTTATGTTATGTCAGCCTGTGGAACTCTGACCCTAAAAGGATCATAGCAAGGAACATAAAATTCAAAAAGCCAACACATTTTTCCAAGTATCTAATAAGACCTCTGAATCCCTTCAGATACTTAATAGTTGATAAGAAGAGACATACCTGTAAAGAGTTCTAAACCTTCAGGCTTATGCTAGAAAATAATCTCAAGAACTGATCAGGAACAATATTAATAGCCATACCTTGATGGCAGGCACGATCCTAGGCTCTGGGACTTGACCTCCTGGACAACTGCAGAGCAAGGCTAACCCTGGCACTGCTCAAGCCAGTCCAGCCACCTCTTCTACAAATGCTTCCCAGGCATGGCTCAGCAGCCAGCACAGGTCAGGGACCATTCCCAAAATGCAACCTGAATACAGCTACACTAGTTTTTATAACCATGTGCATTTGGGACATGGCATGAGCTGGCATCTGAAGCAGAGCACAGCCTTGCAGAGCACAGCCTCCTTGCAGAGCACATCTCATTTACTGGAACAGAGATGGTCAGTGCATGGGTGGGAAAGGAAAAGTAGCCATGCAAGGCAGAGCATGAGGCCTTATCTTATTTATCTTACGTAGGAGCCAATAGAGCAGGTCTTGCTAGTTTTGGTGGTTCAAACACTACACGTAAATCTGGGAGAAACAGGTGGTAATACATCCTGTTTCTAACATGATAATCAAAATTATCTTTCAGGATATGCTTGAGGCCAGTAGCAGTAATAATGTACCAAAAAAATCAGGAAGAGCAAAGCTTAATTTTCAAATCAGGTTGAGATTAGAAAAGCAGAAGTGAGAATAGTAAATTACTGACTCAGGAAGCATTTGCAATGAATGCAGGCAGCAGCCAGCTACTACTAAACCCAGCAGCAGACTTCACTAAAACCAAGACAGCAGAAGCTGATCTGCACTTCCTCATGATGAAAGTGTATAACATGGTCTTACATCTTGAGAGACTTTGTTGTTTATTTTCCTACAAATAAATACCTAAACCACAGCATGATTCCTAATCCTTTTCATAAGGGACATAAAGGGACTAGAACTTTATGCTGATTTAGGGTGTACTGTTCATATGCAGCCTGTTGAGACTTTGGACAGGACATCTCAGGGAACTGATCTCTTGACTTCTCAAGACCAGCATCCTAATCAACCCTCTGAGTCATCCAAGTGTTGACATTATCAGCATCTGTTATATACCAGATCTCCATAATGTTATGATAGCCCTGCAAACATCAGAATAGATGCACTTCACTCTCTCAAATGGGGATGCTAGCACAGTACAAAGACTACTAGAAATTCAGTCTGTTTCCACATATCCTGTAACACCACTAGGCCCCATTTTTATCCTGGAATTCAGTAGGTATTTATTTCTGTTGAGTTATCATTGCCACTAAAAGCTCTGGCTCCTCTTGATCATTCTAGCACAAATATCCTACCTCCTGACAGCAACCAACTTTATCACAGCAGTGGCTCCACAGGTTTTGATTGATCTGGGAAATTGAGGGAACCAGCTACAATAGAAGAAAATATATTCAGAGCCAGGGTGGGGACCCTGCACTGCCTGTTTCCCTTTAGTTGTTTGGTTTTGTGCCAATGAAAATGGAAGTGGAAACAAACATACTGACTGGGTAGATCTGCCCTGACCCATATGAGTGGAGTTCACATTGTAGACAAAGTTATGGATTTCCCCCAGAGGGAGGGGGTAATGTGAAAATCCTGTGTTACACCCATTGTAACTTAAGAATATTTTCATTGGCATTCCTGTGATAATCTTATAAAAATAACAGAATTGACTCGCTAGTTTTGGCCTGAGTTGGACTTTTTTTTTTCCATAAAGTAGCAGAAGTTTGGGACAAAGAGTGGTATTGACAGTTCAGTTTAGGTATGCTNTAAGAATATTTTCATTGGCATTCCTGTGATAATCTTATAAAAATAACAGAATTGACTCGCTAGTTTTGGCCTGAGTTGGACTTTTTTTTTTTCCATAAAGTAGCAGAAGTTTGGGACAAAGAGTGGTATTGACAGTTCAGTTTAGGTATGCTGGATAAAAAAGTATCAACTAGTAAGTATATAGGCTAGTACAATAAGCACATAAGCTAAAATACATGCCCATAAAGAGAAAATTATACTAGGGAAGGGATAGGGTGGGAACAAGTGAGTTTTTGGTGAGACTGCTGCATTTAACATAATGGTTTCAAACTGAGATCTATGTATCGCACTACATCACAAATCATACTGAAACTCACAAGAGTAATGGTCATGAAAAATGTTGGGTTTTTTTCACTCCAACAAGAAGTTCTTGCTACTGGCTCTTAGCTGTTCATTATTACAAAAAGGACTACATCTTTAGCTGGAGTAAATCCATGAGCACAGTTATCTTCAACGGAGCTATACCAGGCTGCACAAGCTGAGGAGCTCATAGGCTAAGTAATTTCTTGGGTACCATTTGTGCAAGCATTTGTCATGCTTGCCTGGGAAGCTGTTCAGAAAATGAGTGGGAAAACACCTAACAATCTTTTAGTGAAGAGTGGTTTGTAGGAACTGGAGATCCCACCAAATCACAACGTTATTTTAACCAGTATCACAAGTCATGTTTTCAGTAAAACTCAGTCACACAGATGCATACAAGAAACACATTTCTTCAATGCACTGGACACAGACTAAAGAAATTATTAGGATTAAATTTCTGGGTAACAAATAGATCAGAAGTTATTTCTCAGTAGTTTCCATTGCTGAGAACAGAATAATGCTATATATGATATGGTAAAATTGCATCTCTTGTGAGGGTGGGGAAGTGTACGCATTTTTGACATTTAGTGTTACTCTGACATCTCGATGCTTTTTACTCAATATTTTCAAACAAGGCATTTATTATGGCTTTAGAATAATTTCAGCAATACAGCACCTAAACCTGCTTTCTTATCCTGGTGTTTCTATCAAACGTAAAGATGGAAGGAAAAGACATACCTAGCTCAAACCAGCAACTCTTTTACTGCTGTATTAACATTTCCACCCCTGGGTTGTTGGTGTATTCTTTCCTTAACAGCAGAAAAGAAAATGTTATGAACGCAGATGGCAAAGTCTGTATTAAGCTGTCAAGTGTCTCTTTACTACTTCCATTAAGCTTATAATGACTGATCTTTGTTCAACTACACCTGAACCTCTCATTTTTGTCAGGCTAGGCTATGTGATTTATTTTTCTAACCTCAATCCAGTTCTCCCATCACTCTAGCCACTGAACTCCCGCTGCAATCAATCAAGAAGTCTCCCTACACATTCCAATACTTTTTCGAACTCTATCAGCTTTTTCTACTAGTTGCATAGAGAAAAATATTCCATGGTGAATCGACTTCAAAGTTAGGAATTTGATTCTGATGAAACTACATGTATTGTACTCCTTGAGGATGTACACTGTGTGCCCTACTTTTTGCATCTTGCTTCTTTACTGTAAGCAAGAAAACATACTCACAATGATAAAATCAGAAATAAATGACCTAACTGTGTCTGTTTTGTCAACTATGACTGCTTAACACATAAAAACTGGAAAATTCTCTTTTTAGCAAGGAAACTATAATAGGTTTAGCTAAGCTTGGCTTGGAGACCTCTGTTAGGTTTCAATATGCTTTATGTCTTGTTTTTATTATTTGTCTTCTCTACCTCTTAATGAACAGATTTCTAGACATTTATGTGATTTTTTTAAGCTAAAAAAAAAAAAACCAAACTAAACTGGTCTCTGTGTTCAAAACACATATAGCATGTAATTGTGCAATACTGGATAGCTTCAAATCTCATATTCCAGGAGAAATCAGTTCTTCACTGAAAGAGGAATTCTGATAGTAGACTTAAAGCTTCTTGTTTCCTCAAATCTAAATCAGCTAGTTATTCAGCTTATTATAAGAACAAGAATGCTTTCTTAGTCTTAACAGAACTTGCTTCATGTGAAGGAAGTTAATTTTTTTGCCATGGTTCTGCAGTCATCGGCGTTATTTGGAAACAACATCTAAAGCACTTGCCACTTAATGGAAACTTCAGAGTTTTACAACTGAGTTGCTCTGTAATTACTGAAATCAAACCAAGCCAATAAACCAAAGGAAACCTCTTTTGTGAATCTGTTATTTACATATAAAGCAGACAGGAAAAGGGTATTTTGTTAGCTCTGGAGACACAGTTTAAGGGGTTTTAAAAGATTAGGAAGTATAATGACAGGTGCACAGTGTTCCTTGAAATGAGACAGGAAGTGAGCATGAAACAGAACTTTATGGCATCATCCTTCTATAAAACTAAATGGACAAACTGTTCTCTCTTAATAATGACTATACACTAACATTTATAACCAAGTATTGTACCCTTACTTGACCTTTAACACATTGTACTGCATTAATTGCCTGAACTATTCAATTAATGACAGCCAAGCCCTGTATTGCTCCCATATTCCTTCTGTCTGAGGCTATTTTTTTAAATATCTCCCTGAAATATGAAACTCTGCAGGTCTTTTTTGTATTCTACAAAGCTCTGAAGTTCCAGCAACCCAACATGTGTCACCATCATGGCCTAGATAGGTGTATTCTTTGCTGGGTAAAATAATGGCTAGATGGCAGAGCCCAAAGAATGTTGGTAAATAGTGTCACATCAAGCTGATGACAAGTCACTAGTGTTGTCTCTCAGGGCTTGGTATTAGGGCAAGTGTTGTTTAATATCTTTATTGATGATCTGGATGAGAGGATTGAGCACACCCTCAGTAAATTTGCAAATGACATCAAACTGGCTGGGGGTGTTGATCTGTTTAAGGGTAAGAAGGCTCTACAGAGGGATCTGGGCAGGCTGGATCAATGGGCTGTGGCCAGTTGCATGAGGTTCAACAATGCAGAGTGCCAGGTCCTGCACTTGGGCCACAAGGCCCCCATGCAGAGCTACAGGCTTGGGGAAGAGTGGGTGAAAAGCTGCTCGGTGGAAAAGGACCTGGGTGTGTTGACTGACGGCCACTGAACATGAGCAGCTTGTGCCCAGGAAGCCAAGAAGGCCAACAGCATTCTGGCCTGTATCAGAAACAGCATAGCCAGCAGGACTAGGGCAGTGATTGTCTCCCGGTGCTTGGCACTGGTGAGGCCACACCTTGAATACTGTGCTCGGTTCTGGGCACCTCACTACAGGAGAGACACTGATTTGCTGGAGCAGGTCCAGAGAAGGGCAACAAAGATGGTGAAGAGTGTGGAAGAACAAGTCTTATGAGGAGTGGTTGAGGGAATTCAGGTTGTTTAGTCTGGTGAAGAGAAGGTTCAGGGGGGACCATATTGCTCTCTACAGCTACCTGAGAAGAGGACAGAGTGAAAAGGTGGCTGATTTCTTCTCCAAAATAACAAGTGATAGGACAACAGGAAACAGGATCATTTTGCAAAAGGGAAGGTTTAGACTGGAAACATCACTGAATATTTCTGGAGAGAAAGAAAAACATCAGTGCAAGGCGTGATGTGGGCAATATGTTACCTTCATTGAAGTAGCATCAGGAAAGACCTAAAAACAGAGAGCTAACTGTTACCGAGTCCTAGCTGTAACACAGAGTCACAACAGGAAAGCTCCAGCCATGGAAAACAAGGAAAGGTACACCACTACACCCCTTCGCTTGCTAAATGATCATATCATTGTACTTACACAACAGTGAAACAGAAAAAGGCAGACAAAGCCTGGTGAGAAAACACTGAGGGCTGTATCGATGCTCAGGAGGCTGGAGTACCTCTCCTATGAAGACAGGCTGGGAGAGTTGGGCTTGTTCAGCCTGGAGATGAGAAGGCTCGGGGGAGACCTTGCACCAGCCTTCCAGTACCTAAAGGGGGCCTGCAAGGAATCTGAAGAGGGACTTTTTACAAGGGCGTGTAAATGTAGGGTACAAAGGGGAATGGCTTTTAACTGAAAGAGGGTAGATTTGAATTAGATACTAGGAAGAAATTCTTCCCTGTGAGGGTGGTGAGGCACTGAAACAGGTTGCCCAGGGAAGTAGTGGTTGCCTTATTGCTGGAAGTGTTCAAAGCCAGGTTGGATGCGGCTTGGAGCAACTTGGTCTAATGGAAGGTGCCCCTGCAGGATCATTGGAACTAGATAATCTTTAAGGTCCTTTCCAACCCAAACCATTCTATGATTCTATGGCATCTGACTCTCCATTTCTCCTAATAGTAGCTCCTTCTGACTCTGACATACTGCATCTTAAAAACAATGATATTCCAAAACATCCATCAGGCCACCCTATGGGTAGGCATTAGGAGGAGGCATATTAATGCTGCAGTGTATAGGTTGAAACCCGCCACAAAAACCTGCTAAAACACAGCTCAGCATACTTAACAAGTTGGTAATGCCATGCCACAGTGAGATTTTTTAGTGGGCATATTTCTGTCATGCAAGCAAGAAAAGAATGAGTCATGAATGATTTCTTAACAGCTCTGCAGAAATTAGTCCAAAACCATGTCTGTGGGAGAACTAAGCAGGACAGGCTGTGAGAGCACTGAGGAGCAAGAAGAAAGGAGGGAGTCCAAAACCATCATTAAGAAGCACACAGTAAGGAGGAGAGAGTCTATGTAAACAGGAAATAAAGGAAGTCTTGCATTTCACCCTGACCACAGTGTTTAATTGCCACAGACAAGAAAAATTAAACAATTCCCTTTACACTACCTATGTGCATAACTAAGTAGCTATTGTATTCTGCGCGTTGTCAAGTTGACCTAAATCCACCTTGCTACAGCCCTGTGACAGCGCTCCTTCTTCAACACAAGTCAGTGACTAAGCCTAGAACTATGTCTCCTGTGGAAGGAATGGCAGAATTTTTAGATGTATCATCTGAGTTTTATTTTGATTTATGTCAGATCTACTTTGTTAAGACTAGGTCTTTGGTTAAGAGGTCAGTCAATAAAACTTTGTGGTTTTTTTCTTCTAGATTTTTTGATCAAGCACTCTCAGCTAGTAGCTTAACTAAGATAGATTATTTATAAAGAGCTCCTTACTGTAAGTATTCCTTCTTATTCTAACTACTTCAGTTGACCCTAGTACCAAGGTCTGCAAAACAGCTGCTGCCCAAGAGTTGAAGAATTATTGTACCTACTTTCATAAGAGATAAGCTATTCCAGACCTATTTCTTATGAAATCAAATCAATTGAATCTATTTATTAGCTGTATGGCTGGCAGAAGCACCAATCACTGCAAGCTTTCCAGTGAAAGTTACCAAGTACTCTGTGCAAACCAACAGGGAAATCATCAGTACGGTCCAGGACAGCTTCAGCATAGATCTCCCTCGGTGTGCATAGGAAAGTCGACAAATCTTTTAATACTGGCAGGTATTAAACCTAATATGAATCTAATTCCTGGACAGCTGATCCAGCCATGTTAATTTGGTGTAGCAAATGAATAACTGGAAGATTAAAACATAATTGCTGTCAACTTGTTCCTCTTGGAAATAAGCAGCACAGGAATAGCTAGATAGGAAAACTTATTTCCAAAAAAGGAAAAAATAATAAAATGTTCAAAAAATATTCTGCAAAATGTATCAAGTAAGTCACTTCAAGTGAATCAAAACATTTCATTGGTATTGCCTATAAAAGTTTAAGGAAACTTTTAAAATATTGATGTAAATTCAAAACAATTATTCAAAACTTTGCTTTGAATTTTCAAAGCAGTATTTTTTCTTCCATCGTAAAAAACATTTCTGCTAGATTTTCATCCTGTCACTTTTCTTTAAAATTTATAGACTTTTCAGTTTCAACAAAACAATTTATTTGGAGAAAAACAAGAAAGCAGTCTGATTTAATAACAACTCCATTCCTCAACCAAACAGCTTTCAAGGAATGCTAATATTTTCTTTCCTCTTTGTAGTTTTGAGTGCTATTGTGCAGTAAACTGCAGTGAAACAGAGCACTGGAGATCCATCTGTAGTTTGAAAAGCCTTCAGGTGTGCTAGACAGCTCTCCTGTGACTCTCATGACTTCAGGGGTTTCTCCATCCAGGCAGTTCCCATCTCTTCCTATATTCAAGTCTCAAGACTACTCAGCCAGAACAGCCAAAACAGGCTCTGACAGCATACAGCTAACAGCAATTATAGAATCTTATAGCATGTGATTACTGAGTCATTAGGATCAGGCTGCAATAACTAGAAGAAGGAAAATTCTTATATAATAGCTCAGGTGGTAACTGCACATACTCAGTCGTCTATGGATCAGTTAGGAAACTGGCAGAGCATTACTTCATGGTCTGTCTAGGACACCATTGGGCAAAATGCTATCCTTCCAGATGAGAGAGGCCTACAATGCTGAAAAGACCCACTCAAGTACCCACTTGTACCTATGCACTGTTATAGAAACAAAAATTGATATAATCCTGATCTAAATGGCCATGAAACTGTGACCACATGTCTTGGTTTCTGCTGGGATAGTTAATTTTCTTCCTAGTAGCTGGTGCAGTACTGTGTTTTGCCTTTAGTGTGAGAACAATGCTGATAACACACTGTGCTTGCACTAAAGAACTTTTCAGTTTCCCGTGCTTTGCAAGTGAGGAGGTAAGCAAGAAGTCAGGAAGGAGCAGAGACAAGACAGCTCACCCAAACTAGCCAAAGGGGTATCCCATACCACAGCACGTCATGCTGTTTATATACTATAAACTGGGGAGGTGTGTGACAACTGCCTATCACTGCTTGGGGATGAGCTGGGCATCAGTGAGCACATGGTGAGCAACTATGTTGTACATCACTTGTTTTTCTTGGGCTTTATTCCTTTCTCACTTTTGCCTTTTCATTACTATTAATTACTATTACTATGTTTTACTAGATTTCAATATTAAACTGTTGTTATCTCAACCCACAGATTTTACCTTTTTCTGATTCTCCTCTTCATCCCACCCTCAGAGTACAAGGAGTGAGGGAATGGCTGCATGTTACTTAGTTACCTGCTGCGGTTACCTGCTGCGGTTAAAACCATGACAGGACACCTTCCACTACTGAATCACATGCTGCACTACATGGTAGAAATAGTGGCAGGCTAAACACTTTTTTTACTCATCTGATAAATCTGCTTCCAGCCTGAAGTCTAAACTAAAACAAAGTGTCAGCAGCAACTTTAAGCACTTTTTAATTAGAGAAATGGCAGGGGGCTGTTTGTAAGTAACCAAGCAATTCCTAGGTTCTTCCCAGATATGACTTGCAAACATTTGCCGGATTGCCTTCTTTCATTTATGACTAGACAGACAATTATACCTTTGCTTCTCAACTGTCTTGTCTGTTTACAGGTGCTACCTCTGAGGCTGGTTCTACCAACAAAACAAATATAAAATGGTAACAAAAATCTGAGTACCATAGCCTAAACCAGCTGATTATATCAACTTTCCAAATAGGAGAAATCAACAAAAATAAACATGACTGTGCTTAAGTCACATCTTCTCAGTAAAGTAAGAATGATCTGACTTTGCTTGTTTGTGGAGAAAGGGCTGTGATGAAGCAATTCCAGCAAAGTATAAGAGACAGAGCAGGTTAAGTGATACAGGTGCTATGAAGAGTTGTCAGGAGAGGTCTGGAAAGCCAGACTTCCAGCGACTACTGCTTTTATCAGTATGAAATGTCATTGCTGCTACTTGCATGGCTGATCCCACCTCCTCCAGCATAAGCCACACATTCACATCCCTTCCTTATCAGTAGTGAGGTTACCTTGGGCTGTATGTAACAGGATTACAGCTGCTCTGTTGCCTATAGCAGACTTCCGCTTAAAGCAACTACTGTGCTCAAGGTCAGTGTCCGATGATGCTTTGAGCAACCTGATCTGGCAGAAGGTGTCCTTGCCCACAGCAGGAGAGTTGGAACTAGATGATCCTTAAGGTCCCTTCCAATCCAAACCATTCTATGATTCTGTCAACTCTCTGCCTGAAGATAGTCCTCCTCCCAGAACTGTGCCTCCAAGACCAACCAAAGGTCTGGTTTCATTTTGAAAGTCAAAGCAGGAGCTTTAATGGAAAATCACCTTGTTCTGGTTTTAATCCATGACTCTTAGAACAGATACAATGTGAAATGTATTATTTCATGGCAAATGAGAGTTATGATAAAACACTAGTTCCAGTGTAGAAATTTCTTAACCTCAAGAAGTCGAAGTGATGGAAAACATTGTAAAGAACCAAGATACTATGGAAAACAGGTATATTAGAAATGTATTACAGTAATTAGGAGTACCTGATTTTCCTCCTATTTGGCACTTAAGTGGCAAATATAACTTTAGAATAAAAATATGGGGAAAACATTCTAGGTAAGGCATAAAGAGACCCACGAGTCTACATTGCACACCAGCAACTTCTTTAATTTTAAAAGAATTCTAAGAAGTTCTAGCTGTGAATCATGCCATATATTTATACACATATAATCTTGTAAAGTGGAATGTAGGAAAAGCTACTGTTCCAGCTGCAGTGCTGACAGCTCGAAGGGATTTAAAAGCCTAATAGTTTAACTATATTAAGCAATTTGGGTATTCTCATTAACACTATTTTCTCTTATACTTAAATTTTCTTTAAACCAATTTTGTTATCCCCTGCAAATACAAACCTTGCTATTCCATTTACAAGTTACAAGCCTTCCTGTTCTAATAAAACAATTACTTTCCAGGAAGTAATAGTATCAGAAGTTTCTTGGCATTTGGGATTATTAAAAAAACAAAACTAGCACAACAGTGCTTATCTTCCACTTAGAACTGACTTCTGAATGGCCTTTCGAACAGAAAGGTATAAAAACCTCTGATGTCAACTAGATGATCTCTGAAATGCTTACCAATAAGAATTAATCTATTGTATTTATGTGAGCATATCTGAGTTGATATAAGGATATGCAGAAGCGCTCCATCCTTTCAGGGAGATGTAGTACTGTTAGTGCCATGACTACCACATTTGCACTGTGCAGAGTAACAGGCTTGTCTCTAAACCTGTGAGACAGAACATATCCCATATATGGTGAATTGCAGACTACCTTGGTTCCTTCTGCATTTTAGTTTGTTCCTGTCTCTTATTCATTTCAGAAGAAAGCAGAAATTAATGCTTTCTTTCTCCAGTGATGGTTCTTTTCTCCCCTTCACACTCAGAGAGAATTACATGAAAACCAGATGTTGGTTCCTTTCTCAGGATAGTCAAACTGTGGTCTAGCTATTTGCTGCAACTGAAAAGTTTCTTCTGCTAATGTTCAGGGTTGTGAGCTGTACGAGAGGCTCTAGGACAAAATTATAATGAGGAACCACCACTCAAGTGAGCTGCTTAAACCTTTCATTACATTTTAATAAAGTACTAGAAGTATCACTCAGTCCTTTCCACTGCTTGTCAACATGATCAAACACATCCTATTATTTTCTAGCCTATTTCTGCAAGATGAAGTCTTACTCTAGAGCTCTTGGAACAGCAGTGTAATTACAAGTCACACATCCTGATGATTCGCTAATAACATTACCACCTGTAAAGATTGCCAGTAACTGGCAGTCAGGTAAAACTGGTTTACTCCAGTTTTATTTTTCTCACTGAGCAGACTACTGCCATGGCTACTACAAGGGACCTGTGGTATAAGAAATGCTAGAATTAGTGGACACCTGGATAAACAAAATCTATTTGGGAGAGTCAACATGCCTTTGGTAAAGCGACATTTTGTCTTACAAACCTCTTGGAGTTCTCTGCAGGGTTCAGTCATGCAGTGTGGGTAAATGTGACCCACTTGACACAGTTCACTTGGATATCCAGAAAGTTTCTGGCAAAGACTTTTGCCAAAGGCTTTAAAGGAAACTAAGCAGCCACTACTTAATGAGGAAGGTTCTGGCAGGGATAAATAACTGGCTAAGAGGCAGGGCATAGGAGTAAGTGTGAAGATGTAAAAATGCAAGAAAGTCACCAGCAGAATTCCACAAGGGTCTTTGCCGGGATCCACATTACATACCATATTCAGAGAGTATCTGAAAAAGCAGTAGAAGAGTATAGACAAAGTTTGCTGATGATAGAAAGCTACTCCAGATAGTAGATAACTTGAAAGCAAATTGTACAGAACTGAGAAGTGAGTCTCTTATTGGACAGACTGAATAAGCAAAAAAAAACCAGACAAAATTCCATGTACGTAACTGACAGTGCCTTGAGTGCACTGAAAGACTTTCATTGGCTTTCAGTTCTTGCTGGACATATGCTGTAGATGTATGTGTCTCTGGCCTTGTCTCTGGCTGCTCCTGACCCCACTTCCTGGATGGTTCCTGGACCTGGTTCATTGCCTTGCCCTCTCTGCTAAACTGACTCTGATGTGGTGGCACTGTGCCTGGTCACTGAGGGCCCTGTCTGCACTAGCGTTGCCCCAGCTCCCATATTCTTCTCCATCAGAGGCCGCTCAACTCCTGCTGCTCCCAGCTACCTGACAGCCCAGGGCATACACAGGTGTTCCAGCCTGGGCTTAAATGAAGCCTCTGAGCCACAGGCAGAGCATGTCTGGGTGGGGGTCTTGGGTTGAGATGGTCAGGACATGTGAAGGAGTAATCAAGTATTCTTTAAATTGGGAAAGAGATGATGTAATAGAGATCTGAAAAAGGTCTACAAAATATCTGTGGTGACAAGAAAAATTGGGAGAGGGGGTATCTGCTCACTGTCATGGTAGCCTCTTTTTCTAGAAGCCAGGTTCAAACTAAGAAGAACAAGGTGGTTCTTCATGCAGCAGGAAGTGGATATGTGGCACTCCCTGCCTGAGGACAACTGTGGATGTGGGAGTTCAAAGGGACAGTGGGCAAGTAGTTGGCAGAAATCCATTGCAGACTACTAAACAGGCAAGCCACACCAGCCTCAGTGAGATTTTCATTCCCAAAATGGAAACAGTTGAAGTCTGGGAGAGCTTTGAGGGGAAGAATCATTTACATAGGCTTTGTTTTAACTATTTTATTCCAGGTGCCCATCTATGAACACTGGACTTCTTGGACTCCTGGCCTAAACCAGTAACAGACCTACTTCTGTTCCAAGAAAAGATGGGCATTGGACCTTATCCACAGTTACAGGAAAATTTAATTATTTCATGATTTGTAATCTGAAAACAGCCACAATTATTAAGCATTTCTTAATTTCTGGAAGACTCATTTTTCCTACCACTACCTACATGTCTGGAGGGTAAGAAAAACAACTTTACCTCTAAAGGGAATCCTTTTTCAAATCTGATGTTTTAAGGATTACAATCCTTGTTCGTTTTGAGGATGTTGGCACCAGAGGCGCTAAGGAAACAGGGGGGTGCTTGACACTGCATGCCAGTTGCAGTCTTTCATCTAGCGGAAGATCTTCACATCAAAGATATCCTACCCTTGACTAAATATATTTATTTACTTACTTATTTTATTTATTGCTGAAGAAGTGGGCGTCTTTCCACAAAGCTCTGGGCACCCTGCCATTACTTCACATACACAGAAAGATTCCTGCATTTCTGAGAACCCCACTTCCTAGCAAAATGCCACCTTCATTCAAACCTCAGTCTACACAGGACCTACTCATCCAAACTCCAACACTCCCCAGATGCTCATCCAGAAACTAACAATGCAGAAGTACAAGCCTTAACATCTCTTCATTAGATATGTATTTTCTTGTCTGTCTTTTGCTAAGTGAAACACTGAATCCTCTGTTGCAAATGAAAAGTGTTTTGTTTTCTTTTTCCTACAGGATGACACAAATCAATCATAAATAAGCTAAAAATTACAGTGCCATAAAAACACAAATGAACAAAAAGCCCAAACAAACAAACTGAAAACAGAAAGAAACCCCAAACCACAACACAAAACCAAACCCAAACAAACAAAAAACCCCTGTGCACAGTACCTGGAAAGAATATTGTAGGCGATAAAGACAGGAAATATTTCAAATGTAGAAAACCAAATCTCCTTGAAGTTATGCATGGAATATATAATTGAAGGGAATCTCCCTCCCCAACCCCCTTTTTATCTTACAAGTGACAGTAGCATTTAGGAAGCACTACAACAGAATATTTCTCTGTTCCTTTTTTCTACTTCACTATGAAATACTCCGTTCTGGTGTTGCATGGGTCATACAGAACCAGGTTACTAGTATTCTACCTGCTCGGTCATTCAAAGGCCATGATAAATGACTAAATTAAAAGGAAAGTTCTACTCCTAAGTGAATTACTTCAGTGAAGTGGCTTGATTACTCAAATCACTGTCAATCTCAGCTTCCTTAACTGTCTCAAAAATATGGTGGAGAACATCCTGATAAAATGAGAATGAATAAAACAAGAAAAATAAGTAAACAACATTTTGTTAACAAAGATTTTTCTGCTCTGCATATGGGTTAAATTAAAATTCTAGTCAAGCATCTCTAATGATATTGTTATCCACATATACACTCACATACCAACAATATAAAACTCTCCCAAAAACATGCAGACACCATTAGGATTGAACAATCAAGGACTATTAAAGTTAGGAAATACCAGAGTTCACCTTCCTTTGACTTTTGTGCACAGATAATTGAAAAAAACCTTTAATTACATAACCACATACTACCGCTTCTGCAGGACCTCATTCAGTGCACAGGAAGGACAAATTCCATCAAATAAGCAACTTTTCATATCCTCCTTCACCTCTGTTCTTCGATGTATGACCCTCAGCCTTGCAGGAATTCCAGTCGTCTCCTGAGACAGAATTAAATCACTGATTTCCTTGTGAGCTCTCCTGTGCTGTTCATCAGTACAACATCTGAATATTTCCCCAACAGTTATTAATAAAGAACTTATAATATGACTGTGAGAGAAGAAGTATTCTTAAATTAATTTTATAGAAGAGTAGTTGGGCAATATCCTTTGGGACAGTTGGATAGTAGTTGGGAAGAACCCTTTGACAATAAGTGTCTAATTTCAGATATGCAAGAGCTAACTTGCTCATAATTTGCAGCATTATGTTGAGGTTAACATAGTAAAACACCATTTATAGTTACTTTAACTGCCATTACAGATGCAAATAACTCTATAGCTTTAAATTAGGCATAGAAAATGAGACACATTCAAGACAGCCATGACATTTATTTGCTCAGCCATCCTGAGCAGACAAGAGTCAGAGACTTACTGTGTCATAATTAGAAAACATGAATTACATGGTGTCCTGGGTTCAGCAGTTGCAGTTAGTTTTTCTTCTCTTTAGTAGCTGTGTTTTGACTTAACGCGGGAACAAGGCTGATAAGGCCAATGTTTTTGGTTGTTGCTGAGCGATGTTTGCCCTGACCAAGGACTTTGTGAGCTTCATGCTCTGCCGGGGAGGAGGGGAAGCCAAGAGGAAGGAGGGACAGGACTGTACTGACAGGACCAAACTGACCAAAGAGGTATTCCATACCATAGCACGTCATGCCCAGGATGTAATGGGGGGTGATCCTGTGGAAGTTGCATTCTTTTGATTCTTCCCCCATCTCTCTGGAAGCAGGGGAGGGCAAGAAAGGGCGGTTGAGTGAGTGAACGAGCTGCGTGGTTGGTTGGGTTTAAACCACGACACATGGACATGGCAATATCCATATATAATTGGGAGCCTGGATATTCACTCAAACTTCTCATATGATTGCTGATAAACAGGTGCTCACAACAAAAGATGTTATTTATTCAAGTCTCACACATATCTATTTTTCCATGACCAAAGCAGCCCATACTCAGGATCAAAATTCACTTAAAGTGTGGACAAAGGTTCTGTGCTATTGGGCTAGTCTTATAAATCTGTCAGTGTTCACAGGCAGTACAGGAGACCCACCTGCACAATCCAAATATACACAGTAATGTGTTTCCATATGTATATTTGCCTGTACACTGTTGTAAAAGTTTAGCTAAACATTTTCCTGTATTAAAATTTAACTTGTGTCATAAAAATATAATGTTTTACAGGCATTTTTATCATTTTTATCACACAATTTATATTAATTGTACTCTTAAAGTAGAACCAAAGAACAAGTCAAGTAACTGTTTATGGCAGTACACAAGCAGAGGGTAATGGCTGATCCAACATCCAGACAATATATCTCTAGTGAGATATGATGATGCTAACTAATATTAGTTTACTTATGAAAGATCATGCTACATGGAGAATAAAATAAAATACCATCATTATTACTACTTGACATTTATATTGTAACCTTAAGTGAGCAACTTTCATGGAGTTGCATTATAACTTTAAAAACATAGCAGGTGAATTGTTAATCTTACTGAAAATTCCATACGTGTTTTATATAACCCCAAGAAAGGCCAATATGGAGACATATTTACCAGATCAATGTTTAGACTGAGCATATGGTCTTCAGCGTTTTGCATAACCACTGACAAATATAGTCCAACAATGGGATCTAATGGTGCAGATTATCTCTTTGCATTTCAGGAAACTAACTCTCCAGTGTATAAACTATCTTGGCCATAACAAAGCCTAATTGCATAGCATTTGATCATCATGATATATGTTACCATTGGTACTTACATATATACTTCTAAGTTTACATTCTAACACTGTAGGTTTTATGAGGAATGACGTAAAAGGACAAATGGGGACTTATGAGAACTATTGTGAGGGAGAATATAAAAAAATGAACTACAAACATGAAGACTATTAAATTATGACAAATTATAAAGAACAAATTGCAAGTACCACAGAAGAGCTGCTTGGCAAGGGGGAAAAAAGTTTCCTTTAATTTTTACCAACCACTATTAAGTAATTTATGCCTGTGACTCATAACATGCATGTTTTGTGACCAGATTCTGGCTTAAGACATTTTGGGGTTTCTTTGGTTGGTCTGTTTTTTGGTTGTTTTTGTTTTTTTTAAAGATGCAAGTTTATTTTCCATTCTACTGACATACCTTACAATGAATTCTGCAAAGAAAAGCTAATAGAAATCTGATGTGAAACACCAAGATTTACTGAAAGGGTTTTTTTGGGGGGTTGTTTTTTGGGGTTTGGGTGGGTTTTTTTTTTTGTTGGGTTGTTGGTTTTGTTTTTTTTTTTTTTTTGTTTTTGGTTT
>NDXB01021977.1:15156-34798 GCA_002631895.1 Agapornis roseicollis | reverse complement strand
TTTTTTGGGTTTTGGGTGGGTTTTTTTTTTGTTGGGTTTTTGGTTTTTTTTTTTTTTTTTTTTGTTTTGTGGTTTGGCTTGATCCATGTTAGTAGATATTTCTTCAGATTTTCACATATTTCAAGTGAATAAACACAACAGATAAAATAAGAAACAGTGCAGACCTCACCCTGAAGATTAAACCTCCGGCCAGGCTGAGCTCTCTTCTCACTAGAAACACTCATACTACCGTAAAATACAAGGAAAGCTCAACAAATCTTTCATGCCACTATAATTAAAACCAAACCATTTAAAGAACTAAAAACAAGCTTTGCTCTCTATGTTAGAATTAAAACCCAGGCAGATTATGAATGGATGGGCAGGTAGAAGCAAAAGTGGATGTCTGGATTCTTACGATATTTTAACTGGCTCTGCCAGTTATTGAACAGTCCCCAACCAGATGCAGTAAACCTAGCTGAAAAAAGGGAGATACAGCAAAAATGCTGACTCCTCAGCTTAGCTTTTGGGAGTGCTGAGAATGCTCATTTCCCACTGAATCTCTGGGAATATGAGGTGTTCTGAACTCCTCAAAAAGTATTGCGTCCTACATAAAGCATGAAGAGTGCTGGAAGAAAGAGTCTTTCAATATCTCTTGTTCCAGGAGAGTTTGTGCATTTAAGGTTATTTTTGCTAGAGCTCAAGTCAATTCTTAACTCCCAAGTCAGAATTCCCATGACATGAGGATTACACAGACAAAAAGCAGAATACAAAACCCTCTTCCATTTCAAGCATTACTGGGTGAGATCACAGTAATCTGCAGACAAAACCCACAAGTTACAACATATAATTGCTGCCCAGTGTACACAGCAACTTTTCTTTCAATCTTTAAGTCCTTTTCCTTTCTGAACACTGAACAGCCTTGCTGCAGAACCATGCAATTTAAATCTCTTGAAAGCAGAGGGCAGAACTTTGGCTTCTTCTGACATCAGAACATTGTTTGGCCAAGACATCAACTTCCAAAGAGTTTCTACTTGGGGAGGGATTTTCTGAAGTGTTCAACAGTGATGTCTCTGAACTGTAATTCAAAGGGGCATTAACACTTGCACTGACTTTGCTGGGACTCAGCAAAATCAACATCATGCAATAGAGCTGAAATGAAGGAACCAGCAGATTAAATATATCTGAACATTTACTCAAGAGTTTCCTTATGTCTTATTCCAAAAGGTGTGCAAAACTATTTCAAGGTTAAAGCAGACCAGTCTCAATTTCACAATTGCTAAGCATAAAAAAAGCAAATGCCATGCTTGCCACGAATTAATTTTATTATTTTTTCAATCATATTATTAATAACAGTTATCCTTCTTTACTTTCTTGAAAACATGTATTTTATTTCATAAAATTAATTTTTTCTAGAAATAAGAAAATATGGTGAAATTTTAAAATTCTCTCTTTCAGATTCAGAATATTTATTATATTAGAAAACTGATTAAGATGATAAAGCAAGATAAATGTTTTGAAAACAACAGCTTTAAGGACTGGACTCTTCTTAGCTACCTTTCTGGCATCTGATACATTCCATTGCTATGATGTGCTATTCACAAAAGATTTATGTAGCCAAGCACAAGAAAATAGGCAATTTTTTTCCTAAGATCTTGAGTTCAGTTGTTGATTATATAATTAAGTTGCCAGTCACTAAATTCTGATATGCTATAAACAATAAAGAACAACTTCAGACACTTTCATTGAGGGTAACAGTCAAAAGGATCAGCAACTACAGCAGTTGCCTTAAAGAGAACACATGTACAGTGTAAATCAATGCTGCTGACAGCAGGGGGGGAGAAAAACACCCAAAATGAAAGACAATTGACTATGCCAAACATATATTATTTGTAGATAACTTCCAAGTTACTAGCATTTGGCAAGGAAGGGATTTAGAGCCCACTCATTCAGTGTTACCCACACATAAAAAATATGCACAGATTTTATTACAGGGAGGGAGTGTATACAGAGATGTTTGCTTTTTTAATCCTCAGCACTATCTCCTGATCACCACGTGCCAGCAGAAGGAGAAATCTATCATCATACCAGTGCAACTGCTATAATTTCAACTTTCACTGAGACCATTCTGAGAACACAGAAGGGTTAAATGCGATTCACTTGTAAAATAATCACTTAACAGAAGAATAATTTCCCATATGCAGAGACAGACATAGGGTATCCCTGACTGATGGCATTGCTGGTATACAATGTCTTTTGCCAGTTCCAGCAGTAAGTTTTTATCATGAAGCACATGCAATTAGAAAGAAGATCAAAATACTGGACATCGGGGAAACAATATACTGCCAAACCCTGACAGTTAAATAAAAAAGCCTACATTTTACAAACTAGTCACATAATACACAGTAACCGGAACAGCTATTGCACACAGCACATCTGATATACCAGGCTTACCCATGCAGGGGAAGAGGCTCATTGCTTGTACTGCTGTGCTTTCTTTCAGCAGTTCCATCAGTCAAACATTTAGTTTTTTACAAAACGCACAACTTCTAACTCATTGTATGAATGATGCCTCTGTTCAACGCCACCATTTCACCTTTTTGGTTTTGTGTGTACATTATAGATACGATTTCTTGAAATGTAACAATTTTTTAAACCCAAGTTAGAATCCAAGAGCAGTTGGACACTGTTTGGGTGGGTTTTTTTTGTTCAAAACTTTGTATAGGCAGACACCCACATCCATCATGAAATCTCTCAGTTATTTTACATTTCAGTACCAAAGACACATTATTGATGTTCTGCTGTGTATTTTTAATGGCCCAGCAGAGAGGATGATTTCAGGATTCTCTGTATGCCTCTAGTTTCTGAAAAGTGCACTATGATAGATGACTAACATACTCTGGAATTGGAAAATACTTAGACGCAGAATTACAAGAAAAAATAGTAAAAGATTTAAAATTTAAACCTTGTAAATTCAAGGCAATGAGAAACATTTTTCCTCACTCCTCACACCAAAAGAACAAAAATCAGGGGACAGAGTCACTTGTACAAATGCCTCTGTGATAACTGCAACCATGAGGCCTTTTTCTCCACCTAAAAAGCAAGTGCTGAACAAAAAAAACGCCTTCAGCTTCATAGTATGGATTTGTCACTGCACAGCTCATGATTAAAAGAGCTATGAGAAACCAGAGCACGCATCTGAACAAAACAAACTCTGTTCAAGATAGCAAGTTGCAGTTTTCTGTCTGACACCCATTAAGAAGGATAATCATGAGGGAAAAAGCTGGAATTGGAAGAACTCTGACCGCATTGTATCCTTTCAAAAATTAGGTTAGCTGTGTGACAATCTTTTCATGGATATCCCCTGTGCTCTTCAACAGATAAATCTCACAGTTATTTAGCTGTGAAAAAAGCAGCTGGTTTACAGTGTATTGGAAGACAATTGAACTACATTGTATATATCCAGAGAAAAATTGGTTTCAAGAATGGGAATGAACTTTCTGTCACTTTTTAATTTGAGCAAAATATTTTCCAACATGCAATTTTTCAGTCTATAAAAGCTTTCAAAAAAACAAGCTGTTTGAAAATATGACATGCTTAAACTTTTATAGGATATAAGTATCTTACAACATCCTTGATATAGCTGTAGTTTTGCAGTATTAAGCAATCTGAGTTCCCACTGTGGTGGCGTCTCTTGTCAAAAGTGACTATTTGTTACACTGGAATTTGGACAAACCAGTAAATAACTGAAAATATCTTCAGAAATTACTGAAGGAGAAATTCCCAGAACGGGAATTGGCAAGCGTGTTTGGGGGCTGAAATCTTGAGGACAATTAGCAAAATTATTTCTAACTAACAAATTGAAAACAGTCAACATACTGCTTCAGCTGCTGTTGTCCCAGACAATAGGGTAAAAACTACAACATGAGAAAAAAGGAGTTCAAATTCATAGTGCTACCAAAAAATTATGACTGGAGTTGGGCTCAGAGAGGAAAGTGGTTTCATCCTTCAAGATAAGACCAATAAATGAATTAGGATGAATGATAACTGGAGGCTAGACTACATAAACAGAACTCTAACTATGAATTATGCACTTAATTTTCCTGTACTGCAGCAAGAGTTAGAGCTTAGATTGTCATTTACAGGAACTGAACAGGCCATCGAGCAATGAACCCAGACAAAACAAGAGGTGTTTCTGGAAGCCCTCCCTTTCCTTGATATGACTGTGCGTATTACGGCAGGAAAAGTAGTTTTGGGTCAATGTATCACAGTAAGGGATGTACTTCAGTGATGTAGCTTAACATTGTTACACTAATATTTTAGTTAACTTGGTAGAAAATCTTCATGGTCTATGCTGAAAGACCTTACTTTCTTATCATGGGAGGGAGATTTTTCTTTTCCATGATGGGAGGAAGTTTGCAGATGACACAAAGCTGTGTGGTTCGGTGGATATGCTGGAGGGAAGGAATGCCATCCAGAGGGACCTTGACACGCTTGTGAGGTGGGCTGATGCCAACCTTGTGAAGTTTAACCATGCCAAGTGCAAGGTCCTACACCTGGGTCGAAGCAATCCCAGGCACAGCTACAGGCTGGGCAAAGAGGAGATTCAGAGCAGCCCTGCAGACAAGGACTTGGGGGTGGGGGCCGATGAGAACATGAACATGAGCCGACTGCAGTGTGCGCTTGTGGCCCAGAAAGCCAATCGTATTCTGGGCTGCATCAAAAGCAGCGTGACCAGCAGGTCCCAGGAGATGATCCTGCCCCTCTACTCTGCTCTCATGAGACTTCACCTGGAGTATTGTGTGCAGTTCTGGTGTCCTCAACATAAAAAGGAGATGGAGCTGTTGGAACAAGTCCAGAGGAGGGCCAAAAGAATGATCGGGGGATTGGAGCTTCTCCCACATGAAGACAGGCTGGGAAAATTGGGGCTGTTCAGCCTGGAGAAGAGAAGGCTCCGTGGAGACCTCATAGCAGCCTTCCAGTATCTGAAGGGGGTCTATAGGGATGCTGGGGAGGGGCTCTTCATTAGGGACTGTAGTGACAGGACAAGGGGTAATGGGTTCAAACTTAAACAGGAGATGTTTAGATTGGGTATAAGGAAGAAATTCTTTCCTGTTAGGGTGGTGAGATGCTGGAATGGGTTGGCCAGGGAGGTTGTGAGTGCTCCATGCTTGGTGGTGTTCAAGGCCAGGTTGGATAAAGCCTTGGGTGTCATTGTTTAGTGTGAGGTGTCCCTGCTTATGGCAGGGGGGTTGGAACTAGATGATCCTTTCCAACCTTAACTATTCTATGATTCTATGATTATTTAATCAGAGGTATTGGTACACACAATCATGACAAGAAATGTAATATTCTGTGTGGGTTTTCCTATTTCTTAGTTGCTTTCTAATTTGCATCTAAAATTAATTTTCTTTTTTTTTTTTTTTTTCTAGATTCTTGAAAAATATCTTGTCCATACATAGATACACTTGCTCATATATTAATCTGAGGTATCTCTGTGCTGTGGTTGTAATGCAAGTTCTAACATTTCATTTATCAGTGATAACAGAGGCCTTGATCTAGTGAAATTTGCATGCTACACCTTGTGCAAATCACTTAAGCAACCCCATTATGTACACAAATCCAATATTTTAGCAAACCAATCATGAACATAATAATATGCATCTAAACCCTGCAACACAAGCCCTTTTGACTGAGAAATTCTGACTTGACATTGGTAATAACTCACTGCTAAAAGGTTCACTTATATATGAAATAGATAATTTAATTACTCTGTATTAATTGTAGCACTTACTTAAGTGCATGTCATGATTGCTAGGCTTATATGTAAGGAACTCCTATCTGGAAAACTATTAAGACCTGCACTTTATGTTGCAACATTTCTCACATTATTAATCCACAAGACAAACAAAGTTACATTTTCAAAGAAAGACTTCTTTCTTTTAATGAGACAAAACACATTTTGTTTTAAAATGTTCATTGACTTTATTGAGCCAGCTGACAAACACCATAAAGAATAATCTTTTACATAATAACCTCTATCAGAGGCAGCCTTTTGTAAAGCACAGTCCTGCTGGCCACAAGTCGTTCTACTGCTGGATCTGTCACTGAGCTAGATACTTTTACGGTCTGTTGTCATAGACAATACTGACAAACTCAGAAATTGTCATTTGACAATGTTTTTAAAAGTGAACAGAAATAATTAGGTGAGATTAAGTTATAAACAGATTATAAATCCCAAAGGTCATTAACATAGGGCCTTCAGTGAAAGGTAAATTCTTTTTTTAAAGGTATATTATTTGGAGAGAAGCATATTATTTAGTCTATATTCTAATAAAGGAGTGCAGAGAACCTTTAAAATGGGGTCCTAGTCAATCTGAATTTCCCTGATGTTTGACCATACTTCATTTGGGTTTGTTATCAGAGGAGGGACAAAAAAAGTCACTGTGCTTTTAAGGCAATTATTGTTATGGTTAATGCAATGAGGTCCAAACACTTTAGAGAAAAGAATTATCAGCACCATCAAAAACTTATAGATAAAAATGTAAACAGAGGTAATGAGAGGCACCTTCCTGTGAAATTCATTCCAACAATGACTTACTTTTACATTAATGAACTGTCAACTAAGGGAAATACAAAGCCAACTAGTAACTGTTCCTTCACAAGATTTATATGAACAGAAATTCTAAACACATGCCTCAAGCCCGCAGCAATTTAGATATTCACCAGAACATAAAGGATTGATGACTTGCTTTTCTTAAACTACATTAAAATATAAAATTAGACTGACAGAGAAAGGGGAAAGAATAAAAGTACCTTGCCACTATTGATTAAATATCCTGACTCCTTCTGGCTAATCTCTCAATTACACATGATGTACACATGCCTGTGTAAGGGGAGAGACTGTCAGACTGAGTATGTTTAAGGTTTTTTGAGTTTTTTCATAACTTCCTGAAATATGAATCTCCATGCCCCAGTCAGGGACAGCACTGTCAGTCAGTTTTACCCTGCTCAGCAATATATGCATGCCTGTTCCCACCATAGCAATACCATGGGAGAAGTTCCATAAAGCATCAGTAATAATGTTATAAAATCATCCCCCGCCTTTTGACCGTACATGGGGATTGTGCTGACTGACTGGATTAATGTCTTGGCACTTTGGTTCCTACTGTGCACATGGTAAGAAAAGAAGATAAGGGAATGTGCTGACAGCCATTTCATCATTTGCTCAGTGATAGGATCTTTGGCCCTTGTCTCGGGTAGGCAGTTTCAGATCTGTGGTGAAAATACACATTTCCTGACTTGGGCTGTTCCAGATAAAACCGGATCCATTTTCACAGAGGGCAATGTGACTAACTCTTGTGGCAAGTGCTGGTGGCATGAGCAATACTTCCCACCATACTCCCTTCCCATTTCTTATTAGGCTCCTGATCCTGCAGAGTCACTCTGAAACTCTACCATAAACAAAGGAGGACTTTAATCCCTCCTTTATCTACACAAGCCCAATTAAGGAGCATGGCAGACAGAGATGATCCTGTGTTGTGGACCAGTATCAGCCATGTGGCTAAAGGACCTGTTTTCAGATTTATTCTTTTTTCTCACCTCACTTTTTCCTGACAAATTAAAAACAGCACAAATTTTGAATCACCACTAAATTAAATGAAATTAACATTTCAGTGACTATCACAGAATTGACACTTACTCTTAAGTGAGCTCCTGGGGATTGATTAAAGCCTTTTGAGGACATGGAAACATGACTACAGACACCAATGCACTTTACTGATTGATGAACAAAAGGACAAATGCTCACTCTGACGTAAGCTACTTGCAGTAATTCCATGATAACAGCTGCATGGGAAGCAATGCAGAAGTAGTGTAAGAAAAATTATAGGTGTACCCATGGCTTTATTAAAATTAATATTTTCCACATCCTGAATAAAACTAAGTATAGTTGCATAGTAGCCAAAATTTAAAGCAGCTACTGACTGTTATGCAATCACGTATCTACTGATGACAAGGTAAAAACTCTTATGAGGATATTGCAGTCTCCTCTAAATGTGCGATGTTCAAAACAATGGAAGCCCAGTACTGACAAGACCTTTTAAAACTAGATTGGAAAGTAACTATATAAACCGGAATCTACTTTTTAGGTCACTGAACCTACTTCAGTTCTGCTCCTGGGTTACCATAGAGAGCACAGACCAAAATCATCTTACTTCCTTCTGCCTGCCCTCATTAGTTATGTTTTCTAGAATTCTGTTCACTCTTTTTGTTCTCTTTTTGACTCTCTGGAACCAACAAAATGCACATACAAATTGAAAGTTAGGAATGCCTGAATCTCAGATAAAAGCGGATTTAACTAATTCTGTTTAAAATGACACCATTCTAACATCTCAGCCTCTATACAGTCCTTTCACTGGAAGGTAGGCAAGCTGCTTACATGGGAAGCAAGATACGCACTCATCATTATATGCAGGGAAACTGAGGCACAGCCAAATGACTAACTCACGACCTTCAGGGATGTCTACCCTAAACAGGAATGGAAACCTGTCAAGTTGCTTACTGGGCTGCTCTGTAACTTCACCTCATGTTACAACACATGACCTGAAGCCAGTTTACGAAAACAGTTACGACTGCTGAGATTTTAACTAAATTATGTGCCACGCTTTCATAAGTTATCATTTGCTTTTATTTTTTTTTTCTGTCCTTCTATTTTGGGTGTCAGAGTCCATCTGTTGATTCTCCTGAGGTACCACACCTATATTTTGGGATTATGCTCCACTGCTGCACCTGCTTGTCAGTACCTTACTCATCATTTTGTGGCTAAACATCCTTTTCACAGACCATCCTGCTCCTGCTCTAAGTTTTCTGCTGTGTAACCCTTCTCCTAATCTTTGTTTCTGAAAGGAGGACAAGCTCTTCAATTCTTCTTAGGTTAAACTATAAAATTATTGCTTTTGCATTTTTTCCATGTCACAGCATGACTGATATTTTTACCCATATGAACTGCCTATTAAATAATCCATAACACCTGTACCTAATAATCTTAATCCCTCACTTGCATCTAACCTCCTCTAGGCAAAGATTAATAACCCCCAATAGCTTTCTAAGTTTACAGATTTCTAAATTTCTAGCTTTCTAGCAAGGCTGGATGAATATCAGGTTTTATATTCCTTCAGTAATTTCAGTAAAACTTCAGATGCCAGAGAGATTATGGATACTGCATGAATCCACAGCCAAAGTGACCAATACCTTTTAAGAACACAAAATAATGCAGGAGCAGCAGTGCTTCCCACCTTGTCTGCATTGTTCTATTTAAAAAATAAATAAATAAATAAAAGCCCCCCCAAGAAACCAACCCACTGAAACAACAAAAATCCAAACAGATGAAAAGACTCAATTTTGCAGCATAACCTATGCTTTTACTTCAAAATAAAAAGAAACATGAGCCCTGAGGGTCTACAGGCAAGTACTACCAAATGACAGCTTGCTGTAAAGGTTAATGTCTCATTTTCATTTCAGTTGAGTATTAACAGGAGACTATCTACGATCTCTCTTACTGTCAAACAGCAAACATTTGCCTATTGAGCCTGGGTGTTTGCAGTGTACCTTATTTATCTACTCATCATTCACACAGATAAGGAAATGTCTTTTCCATTTATTGAAAGTTTTGAAGATTTCAAATCTTTCCCAGCCAAAGCAACAAAGAAAAAGCCTCCAGGGGTGCATAATTGAGATGCAGAAGACTCAACTTCAGGTCTCTTCCCTGACTTCTACCAGAGACCTGTTTCCGAGCCTCCTACATGCCAAACCAGCACTTTAAGAAAGAGCATGGGCAGTAACTGTAACAGAGCAGACCAAATTAACAAGATCATTTTGGCTGCTTTTACCAACCCAATGGCACCAACCTCTTTACTGTTGAAGTGCTTACCCAGGGGCATATATGACTTCGTAGAAGTATATATTGGAGTTTGGCAAAGGGCTTTTGACCAGTCTACTTGTTCAGTACCAGCACAGGCAGCAACAGCATGTTGTGGTTAGCTGAATTCACTTGTAGTTGGCTTCCTCTGTACTCACAGAGTACTGACTAGGACCTTCTGGCACATGGAACTTACTCTTGCTGTGTCACCTGCACTTTTGATAACTAAACTTTCATCAAAAGGAATTAGCAAAGACTAATAGTCTTTGGGTCTTAATGTTCTAGTTTAATGTTCTAATCACATGATAACAGCCAACAGCAGCTAAAAGTTAGAGCAGATTTTGCTGATGTTTTACTTTGTGTTGAGGATGGCAGCTGCATCACCAAGGATCTCTTATTGTCCAGAAACACAGGGACACAAAGGCCATCAGCCAACAGAGCAATGGGTCGGAGTTAGGCCCTAAGTACATTTCTGTCTATACAATGTAATGGAACTGGAAAACACCTATTAAAGTGACATGAAGCTGGAAACGTTACTGTACAGCTACTGCATTGTTTTCTCTCTAAATAACAAGTTCAAGTTTAAAAAAAAAAAAAAAAAAAAAAACACTGCACCTTTTATTTAAAGCAAAAACAACATCAAAGAAGCCAGAAACTCTTTCTATATATAAACCATCCTTTTTTCCAATGGCAAGTCTGTAACAGCAAAACTACCCATCTGATATGGAATTAACTGAGCACTACAAGCTGCTCCAAAATTTTCATATGCTCCAGAATAAACTCCAGACTATTTTTTTTTTTTTCCAGTAAAGCAGCTGGAGCTCTTAAAATATTTTTCACTCTGGTGGTTAGGAAAAGACATTCAATAAATGAAATCTCTCATTCATATGTTTAAAGAAAACAGTCAGAATGTGTTCTATTACTCTGTACTCAAGTATCACTACAGACCAAGATGATGTTAAGTTTAAAATTACTGTTCTTTACAGCGCACGATTACCTTATGTACTACAGCTTGCTGAGGAATGTTTCGATTATTTGAATCATAAAAGCATTTAAAAATAATAAGCACACTACAGTTATTTTACAGCTCTGAACTAGAGTGAAGGGTTACTGAATACATCAACTCTAAGCACAAACAGTACTGTGGAAAATGAAAGAACTTGAAATATTCCAACAACTGAAAGAAATTTGAAAGAGAAGTAGGTATTAATGTGGTAAATGCAAAGGGGCAAAATCAAGGAACTCAAAGAACGAACTCAAAGAAAACAAAACTAAAGCCAATTAACAACAATAAAATTAAAAAAAAAAAATAAAATTCAGTAGTAGCAGAAAATATGACCCAACCTATCAAATCATGATTAATAATTATAATGCATCGCTTTGTTCAAAATGTCATGTTGTACATAATTCAGCCATAGGTAAGCATAATCCATAGTCACCAAAACTCTGGTCCTAGGCCATTTATTAAAACAGATAATTTGCTGACTTACCTGCTTGCTGCATATATAAGATACACGTGGTAAACAAGCAGAGACAGTGCTGCAGCTTCCATTTCCAGTGATAGCACCACATTTCACTTGCATGAGACATCCTGTGGAAAAAAAAAGTGAGCAAGACTTTAGAAGCTTTACAACAAGCCAAAAAAATGAGAAAAGATTGTTGTCAGTAAAATTAGCAACCAGCAGAAACAAAGTATCACTTGAAAATTATGGATGGCCCTAGTGTTGCTGAAACAGAGACAGAAGTCTTTACGCCTGCTAAAAAGGGTCAGAAATGATGCTGTCTGGTTCTCAGCAGACAGCAAAGTGGAAGACTGGTCAGCACTAGGCTTCTAAGCCGACTGGTGTGGGAGTTATTTCAGTAAAAGAAACAAGCGGCCCATATGGTGACAGTCTGAAAGAGTTACAGTGTAGGTTTCTTCCAGGGAGATTGCAAAGTTTTACTTTGTCTACTTATATAACTTACATACACATTTATGTGGTTTAAACAGATATAGAATACATATGCATTTGTTATTAACTATATAAAGAAGGTAGGTGAAAATCTGTCTCTGCCCTTTACTCACCTTCCCATATTTTTCAGTGCTAATATTTTGATAGTTACATTTTCAGCTGACATCTTAAATGAAAACCCTAAATCTTCCCTTGAAAAAATCTATGGGCTTATCTGTGCTGCCAGTGAAGTCAGGGACATCTTTATTATTTAATAAAATAAATGCATTTATATAAAAATATTACCAGTTCTAGCTTGAACTTAAAGCTTCCTTTGCCTTGAAGCATACAGGACATTTAATGGCTAAACCAAAATATTTCCTCCATACTGGGCAGAAGAGGAAGCAAGAAGGACTTGATAAATTTGGTCAGACTTTTAACCATGTATCCAAAATGAATCGTGATCCATTACATTCCTGTCTCCTTTCACTCAACAAGTTAACAACAAGCAAAAGCAAGCAACAAGTAATGAAACACAACATGCATTATTTTGACCAACTCATTCCGCTCTTATTTGATGATAACTGGATTTTATTCAGTAAGATACTATCTACTTATGATGGGAGAAAATCTCTAATAGAATGAATTCCTAAAATATTTGATAAGTCTATTCCCAGCAACAGTATATAAAGAAGAATGACAAATGAACAGTCATGAAGAAACACTAGTGAACACAAATGTGTTCCAAGCTAGTGCATTTAAATACGGGGGAAAAAACAAAATAGCCACCAGTATGATTTATCAGGACAGGAATATGAAAGAGGCAAGTGAAGGAAAGGACGGAGTTCATACTCAGTGACAAGAAAAAACTCAACTTTTTGAAGCTGGTAGTCTTTCTCCGCTCCACAGACATTTATTGCTGTGAACCCGCCTGTGAAACCTGGGGCCAAATGTAAATCCTTTCCCAGTATCAATTTCTCCTACTTCCTAAAGCAGAGTTCTGTAATGTAGACAAGCCAAACTCAATGCAGCAAGATAACCATTGTAAAGGAACAACTTATGTTTCACTTCTGAAAGTAGTAGTTCATGAAGCCATTCTTATGGCTAGAGGCCAGTGGGCCCAGGTAAATGGCACTTCAACGGACTGCTGTGATCAGTTAGATTTCCCTTCAGTGCACTGTTACATGGCACAAGTATCTGATTACAAAAGAAGTCCAGTTCTTTATGGGTAGTTGTATCAAGTTAGGAATCTGAAGCTCATTTATTTTTCTGAGATACTGTAAAGTCAAACTTAACAAGTGTTGAAGACAAGCACACAAAACACTTGGGTCTGAAATACAAGAATCTCTTTGATGAAGCCAGGCACACCAAATAACCAGATTACCAAATAACAGAATTATTGTCCTTCAACTTAATGACAGCAGAATGCTGTTTTGGGAACAGTTGCTGGTCAACATATATAACCCATAAATCCACAATACTGTAGAAGTTATTTAGAAAATAAACTTTAAGCAGGAGTTTGCATGAAAACACATTCAGCATGCATGCAGACTCAAAGAGTGATGAAATGGAAATGTTAAGGATAGCAGCATGACAGCTGAGATAGATACAGAAGAATATTGCTGTTTCTACAGAAGAATGAGTTTGCAGCTACTGATGAGATACATGCCAGACTGGTGTATAATCTACCAAAGTAAACCTGTAGAAGTGGTTGCATTACTGTTTTCTGTTTGTTGTTTACTTTTGAGCAGGCACAGTTAAAGTCACCAGACTAGGAAACAGTCACAGTTATTTACTAATTCAGATGAAATCTGTGTTGGTTTTCGTCATATTGATACATTTTCTGTGTGCTACAGCAGTCAGCAATTTTGATGTCTGTGAACTCAGCTGAAGTTTTTCTCATTGAATAGCTGGAGAATCCAAGATAACTTTTGAGATACTCAAGAAAAAAATAACATGACTAGTACCTGTTGCCTAGGTCCGGAGTGAGTTTGCCCAGTCACATTGCCTTTAGTGCCTTTCTTAAAGAATCTGAGATTCTGCATTACTCTAAGTGTGCTATTTAATTTTGCCAATTTCTACTTATTAATGTTTACTTGAATTGCGGTAATGCTTACAAGCCAGTACTCCATGGTGTTAGCTGACATTCTGTTTCCTCTTCTTCACAAGAGGAAGCAGAAGAAAAAAAACAGTACAAGAACAGAAAGATTTCAAGAACATGGATAATCAGCAACAGCACAGAGCATAAATAAGTACACATCACAAGGCAGAAAGGAATAACTTTAAAGATTTTTAAACCTAGGAAAAGGCTAGATCACTATACAATTACTATAAAAACCACATAATTCTCTACCAAATAAATAAATACATAAAAATAGCAAGCCTGTCTTCTCCACCTACATTCTCCACTTATAGAATGACTTTCTATCCACCACATCATCTCAGCTCACAAGACAGAGATGTTTATCAAATTCCAACAAGAATGCCCACAGAAACAGCACATTACCAAAACACTCCCTAATGAAGGCACCATGAGTTAGATCTTTTTCTTTTGGAGAGGACTTCTGAAGATCTGTGTCACAAAGCATAACCGCTAGCTGAGTGCTAAAAATGAGAGACAAAATCAGTTATTTCCATGTACTTGAGATCTTGCATAGGCAAAAAGCCAAGATTCAGAAACCTGAGCCTTACACTGTGATGTGTGTAACACCCCTGTTCACACAAGACATTGTCAGGGATGGAAGTCAGCTAACATATCGCCAACAAAAACGCTTCTTCCATAAGAAAATCCATCCCTGGTATTTTTATACTGGCATCCCAATTGGCAGACATTTGTGAAAAAAAACCAGAGCAACTGGTAAATACTTCCCAGGTATTTAAAAAAAAAAAAAAAACAAACAACTTAGCTACAGATATTATTCACCTGTTAAAACCCATTATGTTTATTTTAAGGTTCATTTTCTTGATCATTAATGTTAATTGACATCTAGAAAAGAATCCAAGCAGCATATGAATAATTCAATAGAAAAACTGGCAAACAGTCCTAATTTATAACTTATCAAGGGATGGTACGGTCCCCTGCTATAACAGTACTGACTTGATGGCTCAAGAGACCTCTTTGGTCCTGTGTTCCTATTTTAAATAGTATTAAAAGGATCTGTTCTGTGTTTTAATATTCATCAATAGCACAGAGAATAAGCATCAGCACAGCGATGTACTAAACCACACCAAGAGTAAACAAACCAGTCCCTATCAAAGATCTCAGAAAATACAGGGGTTATTTCAGTCTTTAACTCTGGATACATTAAACTTGCTGAATGCTATTCATACTGAATTTTCTTCTCTATTTTATTTCAATTTAAATGAGAAAGCCCTATGCTGTTCCCAGCTGGTAAGATGCTAGTGGTTCTGAACAGATCATTGTAGATTGTCAAACAAAGAACCAAAACAACATTTTACCCAACATATATGGGGACTATTATGACACATACAGTAGGAGTACATCCATTTCACTTGGATAAAGTCTCACAACAGCAATCTCACTTAACACTTGTTTTGGGCTTTTTTGTTGTTGGGTTGGTTCTTTTTGGGTTTTTGTTTTTTTGGGGTTTTTTTTTGTTTNACTATTATGACACATACAGTAGGAGTACATCCATTTCACTTGGATAAAGTCTCACAACAGCAATCTCACTTAACACTTGTTTTGGGTTTTTTTTTTGTTGGGTTGGTTTTTTTTGGTTTTTTTTTTTTTTGGGGTTTTTTTTTTTTTTTTTTTTTTTTTTAAGTAGAAAAATTAGAATGGGACCTTCTGTGGAGTCTCATAGAAGAGCTACTAAGTTTTCTATGGACTTGCATTATTCCATTGTAGACAGTGTGTGACATGCCAGCCATGCACTCTAGTTACCAATTCAACACAGTCCACTTCACAGCTACTTTCATTTCCTAAAACACAGGGAGACAATGAGCTTATTCACAATTCATTCTAGAAGAGCAAAATAGACATGTAATTTATCTAAACCATAAATGGATGGTAACTTGATGTAGTTCAAGATTAAAATTAGTTAGAGTCCTGCTATGTCTAACTACTAAGCCTTTTACTCTACATGCCAGCAGCCAGTTAACACCATCACCTCTTGGGAAGCATACAGCTCTGCAAGCACATATACGCAAAATGTGAATAATCCTGGAGCATTTCATTTGTATACTGTATGGTCTCAGAACATGCAACACATATTTGAATACACCATATTCCTTGTTCAAAGCTTCAGCAAAGTTCCCTGGAGCAGGATGTGAATTCTGCCTCAAGCAGACTGACATGACTTTCTTTGGTCTTCGACATGTCTAAAACTATTAAGGAAAAATGTTGCTAACACTTTAAAATTAAAGATAACATCAATTAATTTTTTTCCTCATATAAGTTAGAAACAAAAATATTTTAAGCTTAATCACTCTAAAAGGAACTACAAAAAGATGATTACACCCCACAGTTTAGGTCCTGCAGGTGAACAGAGGAGTCGATTTTAACTTTGAAAACCTTGATTTGAATTGTAGCACACAAATGTCTTGAAAGATTAATTACACAATGCCACTTAAAACTTTAATTTTGTTAAGCATTACTTGTTCCTAATTATTCTTACAGTCAACCCTGAAAACACCCTCATGCTTTACAGAAACTGATGAAAAAAATAAACCACTGCCTTTTAATTTAAACAGTGCCAGCTGTATCAGATCCATCTTAGCCTCTTGGCTTTCCTTTCGAAATGAACTTTTTCCTAGTTGCAGACAACTAATCCGCTGGATGCCTGCAACTCCGTAGCACTGCAGCTTTAGGAACTCCTCATTTCTGCCTCTGCTGCACCGTGCGCTACCAGAAAACCCTGCCCTCTTCCCCTAGCAGTGATTCCTTCAGATCCAGCCACAGGTCCCTTTCTCTCACCTGGCTGTGAACGCACCGGCCAAAACGCGTAATCCCAAACTTTAGTGCCTTGCTTTCGACGAGAACCTGTCAGTAAGGGCGAAACGTACCGGGGAAGGCGCCCAGAGGCCACAGGAGTGGCCTGCCCGGGGCGAGGCGGCGGGCGGACTGTGGTTTGGGCCCACGGACAGACGAGCCACCGACCCGCTCCTCGCCCCGACGGCAGCGGAGCTCCGCGCTGCCTCCTCCTCTTCGCAGTGCTTTCGAAGGGGACCGGAGGGGCCAGGGAGGTTTCATGGAGGTCGCCCGTCCCTCCCGCTCTCTTTCTCCCTACCCCTGCTGGCACCGCACCTGGGGGTCTGGGAACGCCGCCTGTGCTGGATGGGGCTCCTCGACGTGAGCACCTACGGTCCCAAGCCGGGACGCCGTGGCTGGGCGAGTGCCGGGGCACCAGCGTTCACAGCGAGCGGCGAGCGGGAACAAGGGTTTTCCTACTTGCCTTCAAGCACGGGGAAGGCAGCGGCCACCCGGGACCCGGTGGGGCAGCCGCCGGCGTACCCGAAGCCCGGACGAGGCAGAGCCGTGCCCTCAGAGCTCCAGACGTGAAACTCTCTCGTTTCCCCATTCCTTCAGCCCTACCTATGTGCGCGGCTCAAACCTGACATTACTCATCACCTACTACGGAGGGAGAAGGAGGGTGAAAGGGGAAGCGCTGCCTATCCAGCTGAAGTTCTCACTCCACGGAGGAGCTCGCCTGCCGCGGGGGTGACCGGCGCTCCCGGAGCGCAAGGAAGAGCTGAAACTTACATGGTGACATTACGGGGCGGCTCCTCCTGGCCTCAGCAACCATCCTCTTCCTCCTCTTCCTTCTTCTTCTTCTCCTCCCGCGCCGCCGCTCGCGGGCTCCTCGCGAATGTCATCGCCAGTCGCCCACCGCGCCCGCCCCCCGCTCGGCACTGCTCCGCTCCTCCTCCTCCTCCCGCCGCCGCGGTGCCCGCCCCGGGACCTGCCTCTCTTGGCACAACCCGGGGGAACTTCGGTGCCTCCCGCCGAGGGATGGGACCGCCCCGTCCGCGCCCGCGGTCCCCGCGCCCGGGGCTCAGGTGGCGGCGGCGGCTTCAGAGCGGCCCCGCGGGTTGGCCCGGCCCCACCCGCCGTGCTGCGGGCAGAACGCGACCCGCCGAGCTGCCGCCGCCACCGGAGGGCCCCGGGCTCTCCTCCCAGGTCCAGCTCCACGGGAGCAGCGCGCCGCTCTGGGAGGGAGGTGGCTACCGGGGCCGCATGCCAGTCGCAACGCCCCGGCGCACGGGTAAGGGGCTAACCCAGGGGTGCACGGTCCCCAGGCAGATTTACACCCCACCAGGAGACCCCGGCCCAAAGCATACAGGCCACCTCTGAGGAGATCCCATGGCAGGGATCCCATGACCCTCAGTGGTCGCAACCTCCTGGGCACGAAGCTCCTTGCAACACCCCAGGGGCAGGAGGTCCCGGGGGCACACACCCTGCCTACCCGCCACACTGCAGGCAGCAGAGGCGAGGGCACACAGCCTTGTGTGCCTCCGGGCGACAAACCACCTGTGTCTCACAGTTGCTGACACAGACCCCAAGGCACTTAAAGGTACTGGTTTTCTCTGATGCACACAAGGCACGCTTGGAATAGAAGATAGGTGGAGGTGATGCACCTCTGACCCATTTTCTGAAGTGCACAGAGCTGTATGGTGCCCCCACACACAGTGCCAGCCCACACTTCATGCCTGCATAGCAATTTGGAGGGTGGTAGTTTGCACCATTGGCTAATGATCCTGAGTTGCTTTGTTCAATTAAAATCTGTAGAGTGTGGTACTGGAATGATAGAAAGCACAACACAAGGTCACAAAAGAAGTCCAAAATTTTTATGGTGTTCTTTGGATCTGAGCTGGAACGATTGGGAAGAATGGGGGAAAAGAAGCCTTGGCATAGGAAATTATTCAATGACATTATCAGTATGCAATGGCAGTTAAAAGCAATAAGAGTTCCTATTAAAACCAAAAAGAAATAAACCACTAAATCTTTCATGAACTTTATACTGGATGTTAATATTAACTCATTCGGGTCAATTTTCATTTTCAGTCTGTAAGAACAGTGAGCTGTAGGTTCTCTTTCACTGTAACTTCTGGCAATGAACACAGGCACAGGAACCGCTGGGGCTGCAGTCACCAGAGCTTTGAGTGGCCAGCTTCAAGCTGCAACCCAAAGGCAGGAAGGATGACTTTGTACACAGTCAGGTTGGCTTTTCCTCCATGTTAACAGCTCTGTATCCTGAACAGGTATTGCACCACTTTCCACCCTGCTTCTGTGTCTGGGGTCATGCAGGGAAGTCCCAGGGACTGCTGGAGGCATGGGGAAGGGTAAAACACCAGGTTAGCCCCAAGACTTGTAGTCAACTGCCCCAATGCTTTCTGTAGCAGTCTGTTGGATAAAGACTGTGTAGAACAACATTTCCAATGAGTCTGATGTATCAATGCACTTCAGACTTACTCTACTAGGTACAGTCAGTTTGTGCTTGAGCAATAAGTTACAACCACCTGGGTTTATTGTACGTACACAGATTGCATTTATCTCACATGCACAACAATTTTGTCCATCTAGAATGCATTGGCTCACTGTATATGTGCAGATGAATAGAAGATTAAGCTCAGTACCTCCTGGGCATATTGGACCCACTGTGTATGTGTGTGATGTACACAGAAAGTCAAGAGCATCTGAAAGAAGTCAATCTGCTGTTCATGCAGACATTCTTGATTGATACACGTGTAATGCATCTCTGCTGACTATGTTGGAAACTTCCATCTTCCTTCCCTACTTGGAAGGTAGAGGTGACTGCAATTCTAAAACCTGGGAGTCAAGCAAAAAAAAAAAAAA
>NDXB01021976.1:0-78527 GCA_002631895.1 Agapornis roseicollis | reverse complement strand
CCCCCCGTGGGGGGGGCGCCCCCCCCCCCCCCCCCGGCTTCACCAGGACCCCCGGGGTGCCAAGGCAGAGCTGGGGGCACCGAGGCCCAAATTCACCCACATTGGACCCCTGAGTTCCTAAAATCAGAGCACCCAAGCACCAAACCCCCCTCCAAACCCCAACACCAGTGCTCGCACAGGGTGCTGAGCACTGGGGCTGGCACCCTGGCACTGGGGAGGGTTGGAGCTGGTGGGGAAAAGATAATCTTCCAGTTTTACTCATTGTTTTGGATGCCTGGGCTCAATCCATTCCCAGGGAGGTGCTGAGCCCTGTGGTGACCATAGCAGGTAACACTGTCCTGCCAATCCATCACCTCTGGGGGTGACATCCGCAGAGCCATGTGTGGCTTTGGGGGTGGGATGAGCTACCGGCTGCCCCGATACCTGCCCCGAGGTGATGGGCTCAGCGTGCACCCAGTGGCAGGCTAATGGGTGCTGGGGGAGGGCGGTATGGAGCCTGCACCCCACATCTCCCCCGTGTGGCCCGGCTGGGCTCGGGGGGAGCAGGGAAGGAGCAGAGAGGAGAGCCGGGGTACGGGTGTCCTGCGGAGGGAGGAGAAGGGGAGGGAAGCGAACGGTGATCCAAGAAAAGCCTACGTACATCCGAGGGCTCCGGGAGCGAGGCGCTGTGGCTGTGCCGGCCGTTCTGGGCGCTGCCCTTGTGCCCGTTCTGGTGCGGCGAGGCCGAGCGCTGCGGCGAGGGTGAGGACGGGCTGCGGCTGGAGCGGGCGCTGCTGCCCTTGGGGCCATCCTGCCGGCGCTTGGGGCTCAGCCTGCGGAACACCGCACCGTGAGCTGCGGCATCACCCCTGCCCCTGAGCACCGCACCGTGAGCTGCGGCATCACCCCTGAGCACCGCACCGTGAGCTGCGGCATCACCCCTGCCCCTGAGCACCGCACTGTGAGCTGCGGCATCACCCCTGCCCTGAACACTGCACTGTGAGCCAGAGCATCACCCCTGCCCCTGAGCACCGCACTGTGAGCCAGAGCATCACCCCTGCCCCTGAGCCCAGCACTACATCACCCCTGGGCTGAGATGGCTTTGCCAGAGAAAGAAACGGGATGAAAATCGGTGGTTTGTTGTTTCTACAGTTCAAAACTGAAACCCCCTCTGGGCACTGTGCTTCCAAGCCCTTCAGAGGACCTGCAGCACCATCCTGTTCCCCTCCATCCACTCAAGGGACCCCATAGCTTGGACTCCTCTGGACCCACTTCCCTGCCCTCCTCCCCACGAGGGTCCCCACCATGGATGCTGTGGGGACGGGGGTCCTGCCCCTACCTGCCGGGGGATTTGGAGCTGCTGCCATCAGAGGAGAGCGATGCGCTGTGGGAGCTGCAGGAGCTGCGCCGGTGCGCGCGCCAGGCCGGGGACTCGCTGCGGGACCTGCGGAGAGGGTGGCCGGGGCCAGGCTGAGCCGTGGCAGGGGGCACGGGGGGGACCGCACCGCCCCGGCCCCTCCATCCCCAGCCCTCACCTCTTGCGCTCTTTGTTTTTCTCTTTCCGTTTGCTCTTGGGGCTCCTCGTCCTGCGGGAAGAGCCAAGAGATACAGAGATGGGAACAGGGGCAGCACCCCCGGAGCCACCGATGCTGCAGGAGGAGCAATGGGGGGGGACCTGCCTCAGCTGGAGCTGGATCTACCAAGCTTCAAGCGGGGGGGGGGGGGCCCAGCTGGCTTTGGGGGGACCATGGGTGATGCTGGGCAGAAAGGGGAGGCAGTGGGAATGAGGGACCAGCTCTGCTCAGCATTCATAGGCTCAGGCCTGTTGTCACCTCTGCTGCTTGCCTTGCCCCCTCTGAGCCCTTCTGTCCACCAAGGCACCCTTTGCCTGTTTCTTACTTCTTTCACCCTAAAATAGCAGCGCTGGCAGAGGGCAGCCACAGAGCACAGCAATAGCCAGGGATCACCATAGGTGTCACCCCTTCTCCCCTAGGGGACATCTGGGGCTGTGTAGGACCATGCAGCCATCCAGAGCAGCCCTGGGCCAAGGCTGAGGGATGCTCAGCATCCCATGCTCACACCCACTGTGCTTTATGGGTCCATCCCTGTGGGCAGAGGGGATGGGGAGAGTGGGAGGGCAGGGACAGGGGCTCCCCAATAGGAATGGTGGCAGTGGAGTGGCTCTTCCATCATTCTCACCTGTGTCTTCTCTTCTTCCGTGACCCTGACTCAGACCTGTGGGATGAAGAGGAGGTAGAGATGTAGGTGACACACTGAGCATGGGGATGGGGACAAGGGCAGGGGGTGGTACTGAGATGTGCTGCTGGATGGGGCAGGTGATAGCTGCTATGAGGAGGCAATGGCCTCATGAAGAGCCATCAGGATCATCCCTGTCCATGCCTTCATCCCATCCCAGTCCCATGGCCTGACAGCCACCAACCAGCCCCAGTGTCCCCAGCCTGACATGGTGCCCATCCTACCTATCGCGCCTGTGTTTCTTTCCAGTCTTCTTCTTCTTTTCCTTGCGGATGGGTGAAGAGCTGTCGCAGCTGGAGGGGGGGAAGTGGGTGCCCTTGATGGGGGAGCAAGAGACTCCCCATCCCTGTGGCCCAGGGAATTCTCATCCCACTTCTCCCCACCACCCCCTTTCCCCTGGACATCCCACAGCATGCAGGAACATCACAAGGGAGGTATTTCCTGGGGGATTTGGGGGATGGAAAGGGGATTTTGGCAGAAGGGCTCTGCTGGAGCATCCAAATCCCACTGTGTCCCATTGCCACCTCGTGGGCTCTGCAGCCTCCTGCAGGAGATGAGGCCAATTCCCCGTGGGATTTCAGAGGGGGAGAGTGGATGGGGAAGGCCAGCCCATGGCTGGTGGGGAACCAAACCCACCCAGCCCAGTGGGCGCTTACCTGCGCTCTGAGCCGGGTTTCCTCTTTTTGCTGCCATGGGGAAGGCAGAGAAGAAAGGGACATTAGGGACAGCATCCTGCCCAGGCAGCCAGCGCTAACCGGGGATGGGCAGACCCCTCAGGAGCCAAATCCTGCCTTGTTGCTCTGCATGGAGCAGGCAAGGCCCCACCAGTGCATGCAGTTGGGTGGGCTGGCAGTGCACCCCATAGCACTGCGTGTGTGTGGACACATGCGTTGCATCACTGGTGCGTTGCACCTCTTGAGGGTGCTCTGCCCCTCAAAGAGGGGGGACTTGCCCCATGGCAAGGATGAGGTGGGAGGAGAGATGCCCTCCTTAGAGCACAGGGACAACGTGGGACTCACCGGCTCCGACGGTGACCGGATTTCTTCTTCTTCTTCTTCTTGGGTGGAGGAGAGGTGGAGCTGCTCGAGCGCCGTTTCAGCCTATGGGGCAAAGCAGGCAGGGCTGGAGGGGGGGGGCAGGGGAGGAGCAGGGACATCCCCTGTGCTCTGTGCCCCCCATGGGGACCCGCTCCCCACTCTCCCTGCTTGCTGCAGCCAGACCTGTACTCGCGGTGGCCGCTGTCGTCGCGGTAGCACTCGGCCGAGCAGTCGCACTGCAGCAGGCAGCCCTCGCCGGAGTCGGGGTACTCCACCTCGTACTCCTCCCCATCCACGCCGTGGTGGTTTTCTATCACGCTGCCAAAGGAGGAAGCACGGCGTTAATCCAGGGATCCCCATTCCCTGCATCCCGCTGGAGATGCTGGAGGGAAGCCTGGGATATCCCCTCCGCCGCAGCATCCCTTGGTCAAGTCCCTTGAGGTCCACACGCAGCGAAGCTCCATGGTGAGGGTGTTCCTGGGGCTCCCGTTGCTGCATAAATCCCTGCTGGGCTGGCACAGGGATACGATGGGATATGGGTCACTGGGATCTGGCCTCAGCATCATTCAGAGCCCCTTTTGACATTGTCCAAGTGCCAGGACTGGGCAGGAGGCTGGAGTCAGGCAAGGTAGGTGATGGGGAAGGATTAGGGTGAGAGACTTGGGGGATTTAGATGATTATCCAGGAGCTGCCCAGGATGATCCAGCTTTGAGGCCAGCACCCCAGTGTGCTGCTGGCTCTGCAGCAGAGCTCCAGGATGTGATGGGTGATGCCTCCCCTGGGTAGCTGAGATGAGGTGGGAGCACATCAGCCCTGGGGCCATCAGGGTCTCCTCTCCCTCCTGAGGGACTCCATCAGCTTTAATTTTCCCTGCTGCCATGGAAACCATCAGGAGGTTGCCATTGACTGCAGGGCTGCAGGGAAAGGCCTGGCAGCTGGACCACAGGCAGGAGGGACACAGGATTCCCTGCCCAGACCCTCCCTGCTGCCCACACCTCTTCGGTTCATCTCTGCCATCAGCATCAAACCCCAGCAGGAGCCTCTTGTTTGTTCCTGTTCCTGGGGGCTGCAGGACGTCTCACCCAGGATGTGGCCATCCATGGCATCACAGCAGCCCAGGCACTTGCTTCCCAAGGGAGATTTGCCCTTGGGAACCAATGTGGGCTCCTCTGCCCTTCTCACCAGGAGGTGCATGGCAGGGAATGGTGGTGGATAAAGGCAGCCTCACCGCAGTGGTCCTTTGGCAGCCTGGCCAGTGCCTATGGCTGAGCTGAGGGAGGCTCCCATCCCCAGACAGCAGATCGGAGCACAGCACATTGGCATCCATGGCCACAGGCAGGCCCTGGGCTCTTGAACCCGATTAAAAGCGGTTTGGAACAGAACTACAAGAGAAATCATCCTCCTCCTGACCACAGATGATCGCTCAAGCGGGTCTCAGGCTCCCTCCTATGCTGCAGCCATGGGATTCTGGGTCCTCTCCAGGTGACTCCTGCTTTGGCCATGCCCCGAGGGCAGGAGCAGCCTTTCAGCCACTCACCCAACCCTGGGAAGGGGGAGAAAAGCAAGGAGCGAGCAGGGATAATTCCCTGTTGGGCTCCGCTCCATGAGCAGGCAGAGCTCTGCGCCTGAGCCTGCTGCCAGCATCTCACCCATTAGCTGTGCTCAGTGGCTCAAGACAGGCGGCTGCTGCCCCAATTATCCCTCCCCGCTCCTGTTTGCTTGCAATCCCACCAGCCTGCCCATCAAGCAGCTATTCCTTGGGGACCAGGCTGTGCATGCACAGGGATAGGAGACAGAAACACAGGGAACAAGACAGGGACTCAGGTGGCCATGGCCCTGCTCGGTGCCTCAGTTTCCCCTGGGGGGTTTGCAGATGATGCTGAGCTGTTTGAAACAGGACCAGCTGGTTCAGAGTCATGGTCCCAGCAGCCAGTGACTGAGCTGTGAACATCCGCAGGGGCCCTGGAGCAGGACCAGCCCATGAGATCCTTTGCTGGGTACAGCCGCAGCCAATACAAGGGCTGGGGCTCTTTATTTAAGGTTTATTTAACTCCCTTGTCCAACCTCTCCAACCTTTTGTAATCAGGACAACCCCTAGTAGGGCCTTCAGCAGCTCAGATCCCTGCTGTTTGATAGAGCCACCTCCTTTGGATCCAGCTCCTACCGTGCGTTCAAGCGCATCCAGCTTCACTCTCCCCCAAGCAATCCTCTGCTTTGAGGCTGCTGCTTCCAGCTCAGCACTATTATTTATAGCCCCTGGGCTAATCTTTAAAGATTACCCTTCCTTTCACAAAAGCAAGGCCACAGAGGTGACAGCCAGGGCTGCCTGGGTAACCTTAACCCACCTCTGGCTTCCCTATGTACTCCTTACAGCACCAGCCCTAATGATCCCGGCTGGGAAGATGCCCTGGTGATGACTGATGCCCCCACAGGCAAAGGCCACTTCTTAACACCTCGGGCTTGATGCTCCATGATCTGGGCAGGTTGTTTTCCCCATGCCTTGCTTTTTTCCTGCTTGGAGGAGAACCCTCGATGCTTTGTGCTGCCCCAGCACCATCCAGATGTGCCGCATCCCAGGCCAGGGATGTCCCTTCCTGTTTGGGTGCTGGCGGAGCAGTGGGAGGAAGGCTTTCCTTTCCACCACGGCTTCCCTGTCTCCCCCCTTGCCCTGATTTCCTGCCCCTAATGAAGCATTAATATTCAGTGAACCTGCAGCATCTATTCCTGTCCCAAGTGACCTGGTTTCCAGGCTGATGGATGGCGTGTGCTGGGCCAGCCGCGCTGCCTGGGCCATTAAGCATCGTGCAGATAAATCATCACCGAGCACAGGGCAGACCCTCGTGAGGCTTGGGGACAGCCCTGCACGGGTCAGGAGCAGCGAGTGGCATGTGTCCAGTGCGAGATGAGCTGCCTTGGACTCCTCACCTGAGCCCCAAGCCCCCCAGGGCAGAAGCAGCCCTCAGGGGCCATGTGAAGAGCAATTGGGAGGCAAAGGAATGGGGCAGGAGCTTCTTCCATGAGGCTTCTTGGGGTCACACCAGCCTGATAGAAACACAGCCTCTAGGTGAGAAGCAGACTATCCAGCCTGGGCCCCTTGTAGTGGAAATGATTACTGTTATTAATGATGATAATTATAATCAATAATGATTGTTACTGTTATTAATTATTATTATAATCAAAAATTATTATTACTGTAATTTATTATTATTATAATCAATAATGATTATTAGTGTTATTTATGATGATTATTATAATCCACAATGATTATTATTGCTAACACTAACATTTCTAGGGTTACAGACCAGTCTGGTGAACCATCGCCAGCTGAGCTGGGTTACCCCAGCTTCACATTCAGAGACAGGAGGACTGAGCTGCACTATGGAGTTAAGAGCAAGCAGGAAGCTGGTGCCCTCGCCTGGCTGGAGGCAGAAGCTGTGGTTTCAGCCCCAGGGAGAGGAGAAGTCACCCAAAGAAGCAGGAGCAGGCAGAGGTGAGGCACAGCAACCCCACTGCTTGGTCTCTGCCGCTGGCTGCTGGGATGGGCCAAGCATTGAGACCTCCTGCACCTTGGTTTCATCATCTGGGAGAGGAGCATTGCAATGCTGGCCTCTGCACAGCACTCTGAGATCTCCAAAAGACCAATGCAGAACAACCTTTAACCTCTCCAGAGGCCTCAGAGAGGCAAACCCTGCCTCCAATCAACCAACCAATCATCAAATCAACCAACCTATCATCCATCCATCCATCATAGAACCATAGAACCATAGAATAGTTAGGGTTGGAAAGGACCTTAATATCATCTAGTTCCAACCCCATCCATCCATTCATCCATCCATCCATTAATCCATTCATGTATCCATCCATCCATTCATCCATCCATCCATCCATCCATCCACCCACTCATCCGTCCATCATTCCATCCATCCATCCGTCCGTCCGTCCGTCCGTCTGTCCATCCATCCCTATATACCTTCTCTATGTCCATCAATCTGTTCAACCATCCCTATATATACCCTCTCTGTATCAATCCACACAATGTATCCATCCGCTCCAATCCACTTGGAGGCAATCTGGGATGTGCCTCTCTGGGATGAAGGATGGGAAGGAGACACCAACTGGCCAGCTTGGAGCTGCCTCACTTACATTTGGCGCCCATGCTGGTCCTCCCTGGTGAGCACCCCTTCCTTCTCCATCAGCATCTGCCGAAAGGTCCCCACTTTCTGCCGGATCTCCTCTTCGGAGTACCTGGATGGGCAAAGATGTGGTCAGAGCTGCTGTGGTTGGAGCGTGGGCTCCCCAGGGACCTGCTGAGGACCTCTTATACCTTTGGGAGCAACATGTGGCTGGTCAGGAGAGGTGTCATGGTGACAGTCATCAGGGCCTGGAGAAGAGCAGCTCCCTCTGAGCTTGGTCCCCTGCCACCACACTCCAAAGAATCATAACATCAACCAGGTTGGAAAAGACCTTTAGGATCATCAAGTCCAACCATTACCCCACACTGCCATGTCCACTAGTCTGTATCAGCCTCCCTTTTCCTGCCTGCTCTTCCCAGCAGTGCTTGGCAGAGGAAGGGACATCAGGAAGGGGTAAAAGAAGAGGATGACCATGGGGTTGCCAGGCTTTAGGGCATGTCCCCAGCAGTGCCAGTGATGCCAGGGCTCCTTCCTTGTGCCTGCATCCCTTCACAAGCCTCTTTTGCTTATCCCCGGCAGCCGAGCCAGCTCTGCGCTAACACCAACCGCTGACTCAGGCCACTGCAGGGTTATTAATGACAGATACCAATCACTTTGTCCCTGGCATCAAACCACGGTGCTCAGCCATCCCTGAGGTGTCCCCTGGAGGGACCAGTGACAGCCCTGGGCAGGCAGTGCTGTGCTGTGCCACATCCTGCAGCAGTAAAAGGGCACTGGAGCATCCCCCTCAACCTGCATCCCAATAGGATGCATGGTACACCCAACATCATCTGTGGGGACAGGATAAAGGGAGAGAGACCCCATGTCACCCCCTGGGAGTGAAGGGATCTCTGTGTGTGCCTGTCCTCACCATCTACAGGCAGTGCTCATGGCCAATCCTTACTATCCTGTCCCATCAGCATCACTGCCGATGAGGCCAGAAGTCTGGGTGCCACAGCCTGGGCAAGCCCCATGGTCCCCATCACAGAGCCCATGGGGGAGAGTGGGGCTCCTCACAGTGCCATGGATGTCCTGGGGTGCCATGGGTGCAGAGGGGCACATGGCAGCATGCACCCCCCTGCAGTGCCTATGGAGGTAACAGCAAGGAGAGGGCAATTAATATTAACCAGCTCATTTGCACTGAAGGACTCATTAATTCCCCAGCCAGGCAGGACCCAGCGCAGGAGGGCACCGAGTCTGCTTCCCCTCACCTTGCACCCTGCATGCACATGGAAGGGGACCTCAAAACAGGGCAGCACCCCCATATGCTGCCCTGCACTGTGCCACCAAAAGCAGTGCACCCAGCTGGGCAGAGCGACAGAGCCCCCATCCCTGTCCACGCCATGGACCTGAGCCAGCAACAGCAGCAGCAGCAGCAGCAGCAGCAGGAGGAAGATGTCTGCCTGGGAAGATGAGCATCACTGCAGCACATTACAAATGCAGCCAATGCTCCCGGAGGGGGGACACGAGGCCAAACAGGAGGTGACAGATGGGCCTGCTGGGACAAGGCCAAAGCAAGGAACCCCCTGCACCCATCGATGCTGCATTGGATGCAGGAGCACCAGTTCCTTCACTCCTACAACCCCCCAGTCCTGCTTATAGCCCTGTTGGAGGGGGGTTGTGTTGGTATTTAACACATAGAATGGGGTTGGGAAAGGAAGAAAATCCGCTGACACCTGATTCTGGATAAGAACCCAGCCTGCAGGCAGGGAATAACAGCATGGGGAGCCTGGAGCAAGCAACAGCGCAGGCAGGAGGAGCCATCCGCATGTATGGAAACAAGGGAGTGCTTAAATCCCTGCTAAACCTCTGCTGTCGCTCCAGCTCATCCCTCCCCTCTGAGTCCCCTGAGGCCATGGCCAGGATGCAGCTCCCAGCCCTGATAGAAACCTCAGGGGTGCACAGTGCTTCCATGGGCCCCCCCTAGAGAGCCCCTGTGCGGAGGGGAAGAGCAGGAGCAGGATTAACCAGGTTGACCAAGATGATGACTGTAATTATCTTATCATTTCAGTGTATCATCGTCATCACTGTTATTAATAGCCTTAATAATAGCAAAGGCAATTACAGCAATAACAACAACAGCGGGCGCAGCATTGCCATTACCCATCACGCTGACGGTACTACTAGTAGTAAGATCCCTAGTAGGGCACGGGAACCCGACAGGAGGCTCCCCAAAGTGCCAGGTCAGCCTTATTTATTTCCATAACGACAAATTAGGCACCCTCATTATTCCAGCCTGTGTGAGACAATTTAATTCTAGGTCATGCTTGTGCTCTTAATGAAAGCCTTGGCGAAGCTTTCCCTCAATCCATTTTCCTCCTCCCCAGCTGATACCAGCCTGTGTGTGCTGGAGAATTTCCTCCATCCATCAGGTTTTAGGGAGCTGTCAGGGGGGGATCTGGCTGTTGGGCTGGTGCTGGAGCTCTGGGGCAGCAGTGGGTGCAGTGGGGATGGGGGTCTCCTCGCTGGTCCCCCATTCCCATCTACCCCCAAAGGCAGGGATGTGCTCCAGCCCTATGGGTTTTCCCCCAGTCGTTTGCTTCCCCATGGAAACAAAGCAGCTCGCAGTGCCCAGACAGGGGCATGGCAGGATGGGGGAATGCTCTCGCCCCATAACTAGGGGGAGAGAAGAAGGAAGGACTAACTGAAGCACCAGAACAGCCTTACCAGACACTAAACCCCAGCTCTCCTTCGTCTCCTCAGTACAAGACACAGAGATGTCCCATCCCAGGGTTGGGTGGTACTGATGGCTTTCATGGCCACAAGCATCTTGGTCCTCCTTCCTGCCTTGGTTTTCCTGGGACAATGAGCTGGAAGCCCATATATCCAATGGGAGAGCCAGAGCGAGCCTCCAACCTGTGTGTGGGTGCACTCTCAGGTCTGCATCTCTCAGAGGCATTTCCCTTCACAACGAACCCATCAGTCCACCCCAGAGCCATCTGATTCCCCCCAAAAGCAGATATACTTGTTTTTAACAGGGCTTTGGGTGAAATGGTCTGGTGTGAGGTGTCCCTGCCCACAGTACAGGGCTGGAACTGGATGATCTTAAGGTCCTTTCCAACCCAAACCATTCCATGCTTCTACGCTTGGACCACGGGACATCTGCCACATCAGATATAGAGAAGACAAAGGGAGGAGAACAAGGTGCCATGAATGAATCCCAAGCTATAGACTTCACCTCAAGCCCAGCTCCAATCTCCCAGCACTCACCCCTGCTCCTCCATCATCTCCTGCAGCTCCATGCACTTGAGCTCCACGCGCCGCTTACGCTCATGGTCCAGGATCTCCCTGTGAGCCTTCTTCACCAGGGGGGGCTCTGCCAGGCGCGCTTCTTCCTCACCCTTGTGCCACGTTCCCGAGGCTCCGGGCTGTGAGAAGCCATTGGAAGCTTCCTGGGGTGAAGGCACTTCGGCCCCGTTGTTGTACAGAGCCATGCCGGTGCGGGTGGCCTCACCACCAGCACTGCCTATAGGGACAGAGAGAGCCGGGGTCAGTCCCTGCCTCAGTTTCCCTTTCAACCCATGAAGGCACAAGGACCTGAAGGCAGAGTTTGTCCCTCAAGAGGTGTGGGCACAGAAGGACGATGGGGACAGTGATGCAGAGATGGGGGTCTTCTGCCAGTGCCTTTCATGCCCATTTTCCCAGGTGCCTTGGTTTTCCCACCTGCAAAGCAAGTGGGGCTGTTCCCATCACCATGGGAAGGGAAGGAGGATGCTCTGCGCCAGGCTCATACCAGGGAAAGCCTGGCAGAGCATGGGTCTGCAGCCCCCAGAGCCATAGGGACAGACAGGCAGGGTCCCTCCAAGCCCTATGGACAATGTCAGCCAGTGTGGTGTGGAGCAGGGGCAGGCATCCATCCTCACAGCCCTCTGGAGACATCCCCGGGCACCGTCCCCATCCAGCAAGGGGATGGAAACCAAAGGTCAGGTATCCCCTTGCATCCCCCTGCTGCACTGGCTAGTGTGGATGCAGTTGTGCTCCATCCCAATGTCTGCACCAGCCACCAAGCACCTGCAGATGCCATCTGGCAATGGCCTGGCACCCTCTGGCACATCAGTGCTGGCTGCAAGGGGAAGTGAGACTTCCCACTGGCTCCTGCTCTCCCACATTCACGTGTCCCTGCCTCCTCCTCACTTGGCTCCCAAAATAGCCCCTTGGAAAAGGACAACTGTTCCGAGCAGCGCTGAGGCTCCGGGCGATGCTCCCGAGCCTGCGGGAGAAGATGCTCCCACATCTCCTGGACCAACCAGACAGCCACAGCCCTGTCTCAGCCACCTCAGGCCACCAGCACACATGTTCCTCAGTCTCCCCATCCCGTGATGCTCCCCTGCACAAACCACTGTCCCTCTCATCCCCAGCATGGGATGCTCCCAATGGAGATGGGCTGCCTTAATGACCAGCAGCAGCCGGGTTGCGTGGGCTCTACCAAGGGCTCCTACAACTGCATCTCCTGCTGAGTCCTACACAAAGAGAAACACGGGTGAAGGCAGAGCTCTCTCCAACCTGGGTTTGGGCTTGGAGACACAGCTTTTGCCAGCAGCCACTTCCCTGGGGTGTTTCCATCCCAGGGATCCTGCTGGAAAGACTTTTCCAAGGATGGATGTTGCCTGCATGTTATTTCCTATGTGGGAAGCAGGCAAGCCTTGCCCATGACACCAAGGGTGTCTGACACACGCTGCCCAAGGATGGGGCTGAACACTGGCTTGGGGCAAGGGGGAGATCCCAGATTGCCATGGGAGGCTTCGAGGATGCTTCTCTGCTCTTTGAGAGGAGAAAAAGCCTCAGCTCCCTCCCCACGGGTCCAGCCGGGCAGGAAGGCAGCTCCAATCCTATGGCATCCCTACGGGACATCCCCGGCTTCCCTGCTGCCACCGCCTGCCCTATGCACTCATCTATGTGCTGCCCAGCCTGCCCGGGGAGCACAGGAGCTGACTGCTTCATTACAAGCCTTTATTCTCCCTTCTTCTCCCCAGCATTGCCATGCAGAGGAGCCAGCAATTTATTCCCATAGAGGCACGGAGGAGCAGGCAGTGGGACACACTGCCAGTGGGACAGGAGCCATTGGAATAACCAGAGGGTGCCTCAGTGAGCCATTGCCTGCAGCAATGGGGCAGCACCCACGTTTCAAGCCCTATGACACCCCACAGAGAGGAGCTGCCCTGGACCGGAGATAGGAGAGGTGCTGCAGAATAACACAGCTTAGGGGCTCCTCCATCAGGGCATGAAGCCGTAAACCAGGAAGGGAATGAGAGAAACTCCCCATGGGAAACCTCTATCCACTAAAGGACTCAGGGGAGGAGAGAAGGAAGGAAAGGATGCTTTCCACAGCAGCCTCTGCTTGCTTTTTCCCAGTGGGAAGTAACATTATCCTGAGCCTGGCAGTGGGTAAATTCAGTGCTGCAAAGCCCTGCGAGCATCTGGGATACACAGGTGGGCAGATAGATGGAGGAGCATGTGAGATAACCCGGCAGATGGATGGGTACCTGCATGGTGTGGGGAACATGCAGATCCCAATGGGAAATGCTCCTTGCATCCATGAAAAGGATACGGATGGAGCTATCCCGCTGCAGCCGGGGATGGACACTGCACTGCATCCCAGTGTCTCCTCAGTCATGAGCAATATCCACAGGGAGAGCTGATTCCAGAGGCCTCAGGCACAGCAGGAGCAGGAAGACAAAGGAGGAGAAAACCCATCCTCAACCCCCCTCCAGCTGCCAGCAGCAAAGCCCTGGGTGGGAAATGGAGCCGATCCCACCTCCCTGGTCACAATGGGGCAGAAGGAGCCTTCCCTGTCCCCAAAGGAGACCCCCAGTGATGCTCTGCACCCACAAGGGACAGCGTGGGGATGCTGTGGTCGTCACCACCACCGCCTCCATCCATTGGTCACCATACAATGACCGCCCGGCTCTGCCACCTCACCCCAGCACCAAACCCAGCACCAGACCCATCAGTGCAGGCACAGCTCTGCCCCACCAGCAGCTCCCCCCTGCTCCAGCTCAGCGCTATGCCTGGTAATGAAGATGATGGTTAAATATTTCATTATCTATCTGCAGTAATTACCCACGGATCATCCAGCCCTGGAAACCACTGCCCTGTGCATCCAAGAGGGAGAGGAGGTGCCTTGGGGCCTGCACTGCGCCGTGCTCTCATGCTAAGGGCTGCAGGATGCGGCCAGAAACAGTCCCCACAACCCAAATCCCCTTAGTGCCCCACAAAACGGTTCAAACCCATGGGCTGGAGCTGCTGAGGAAACTTCCACGCAAATCCCTCTCTTCCCATTTTGCAGAGCCTTTCATGCACGTGGTTTGGGATCCTGATCTTCTCTGCTGGCATTCCACATGCCAAGAGGCTTGGGGAGGGCAAAACAGGGTTTCAGCTCACAGGCGCTTTCTGCTACCTGCATTAGAGCTTTGGGAAATGTTGTGAGCTGCTCCTTCCCCATCCTCCATCCTCATCCTCCATCCCCATCCTCATTCTCATCCACATCCTCCATATGCATCCTTCATATGTATACCCATCCTCCATGTCCGTATGTATATCCATCCTCATCCTCCTTCTCCACCCTCAATCCTCCATCATCATCCCTATTTGTCCATCCTCCTCCTCCTCCTCCTCCTCCACTCCATCCCACACCTCACCCCAAGCACCAGGACCAGCACACAGGGTCTCTCCATGCTGAACTGCACCCAGGGTCCTCCACACCCGGGCACCAGCATTCCCAGCCCATGGAGGCTGGGATGGACAGGACAGACACACAACACTGTGCCCTGATACACAGCCAGGACAGGCCCTGCTAGCGTGGGGTGCCAGGACCAGCCAAGCTTTTAACCAAGCTCCCTGCCTGCAGGCTGGGACCCTTAGGGATGTCCCTGGGATGTGGCTGTCCCCATATCCCAGCCTGGGCTTTGATGAACGGGCATAGTGGAGCTCCAGCCGGAAAGAAGAGAACAAGGAAAATGAGGAAAAGAAGTGTTATTTCCCCAAACTGCCTTTTCCCTTTCATTTTCCAGCCCAAAAACAAACCCCTTCCCAGCTGCCTCTGCTCAAATCCCCCATGGGCACCACTCACTCAGCTCCCTGACCATGCCCTCAGCCCCCCAGGCATGGGGCTGTGCTGGAGGCAGCTGCCCATCACCCCTGCCCACTGCCGCCGCAGGGCCCTGCCATGCCATAATGCAGATGAAGCCACATTCCCGGTGGGAGCCGTGCCTGGATGCTCTCCCGGCATCATCCCCTCGGTGCCGGGCATCCCCCCCCTCCTCGCCTCGACTCTAATTAAAGCTGCCTCCGGCCGGTGCTCCATTAATTCTCACCACATCCACCTGCACCAGGGTGATGTCGAGACCGGGATGCAGGCATGGGATGCAGGGATGCGGGCACGGGATGCAGGCACGGGGTGCAGGGATGCAGGCGCAGGGTGCAGGGATGCAGGCGCAGGGTGCAGGGATGCAGGCACGGGGTGCAGCTCCCTGGACCACTCATGCACTGAGCATGCCAGAGCTCAGTCCCAACAAGCAGCAGACAGCCCAGTGGAGGTGAAGATGCTCCACCACCACCAGAGAGGATGGGAGGAGTGGTCCCCATGGTTCCCCTGCCCACCAGGGTCTCCTCAGGGCACACCACCCCTTACTGAATTCATCACCCTGTCTCCCAAGCATTGACAGCCCCATTCCAGGCTGCTCCATGGGAACAGCTGGGAGAAAGGCTATTTTATTCCAAGACTAAAAGTGCCAGAACATCACAGCAAGGCAGCAGCATCCCCTGAACACGGGGCCAGCACTGCAAGGAGGACGAGTGCAGTGTCGCTGCCATGAATTGGGCTGACCTTCTGCAGAGCTGCCTTCCAAGTGCCAAACCCCATGAGTCAGACCTCTGAGAAAGGGCTAAACAAGGCAAATCTGGCTGTAAAAGTGTAACTGGTTCTGGGGCTCACTAGAGCTGCATCCCAGCCCCAAGCCGGCAGGGATCCTGCCCATAGGAAGGGGCAGCAGAAGGGGCTGGGTACATCCATCCCAACCTCTTCATCCCTATTTCCCTGAGCCCAGAGCATCCTTTCTCTGCCCCAGCACAATTTGACACCTTGCAGATTTTAAAGCAATGAATATGGAATGTATGGATGCTGGCTGGGGGGGAAGGGGGGGAGGTCATGAGCTGGGTGAAGGCTCCCTGCTGCTTGTGCATACCTACGTCTGTGCATATATATATATATATATATATATAAAAGGATATATATATATATATCTTTTAAATAGATGAGGAGGCTGGTGGAGAAGCTAAACAGTTGCTAAGCAACTGGGCTCCTTCCCAGCTTGGGGATGTAGGGATGGGGGAGCCAGTGGTGGGGACCAGTCTCCCCCCACTGATGGGCACCGTGCAGCAGGGATCCATCAGCTCCCCTGGGAGATGCTCAGGAGGAAAGGGATGGATGAGGGGAGGAGCTGGGCTTTGCTCCTGTCCCACAGCGCTGTGGCTGAAGCCTGACCCCTTTGGGCTGCCAGGGGAGGCCGAGCAAACCCCATTCTCAGCTCCATCTGAAGGAGAGTGGATGGGAATGGATCACACCCTGATGGGGACCAGCCCCAGGGGACCACAGGATCCCATCCCTGGGCCAGGGATAAGGGAGAGGAGGAGAATCATCCAAGTGACAGCACCATACCCCCCATCCTAAGTGAGGTGATAGGTATCCCTATGGGATGCCCCGGCCTTCTACCCCCTGGCCACACTCTCCTCAACCCCTTGGGGCCACCTCAGCCATTATTATTATTATTATTATTATTATTATTATTATTCAATAACAATAATAACAATAATAGCAATAATAATAATAACAATAATAATAACAACAATAAGAGCAATTACTGAGCACACAGGAGCAGGGTGATGACAATCACAACGGGGTCACCTTCCTCGACAGGGATCTAATCCCAGCAAATGACCCCTGGAGCTGAATGCTGCGGGAATGGGGGGTCATGTCCAGCGCAGGGGGAGCATCCAGCCGGGAATCTCCCCCCCTCCATGGATGACCGGGAGGTTGTGTAACGGGAGGAGCTATTCCGGGGTTTGAGCGCATTATATAAGCCATGGGCCACCTGGCCAGGAAAAACGGGAGCTGGGAGACAGGGAGGAGGAAGAAGAGGAGGAGGAAGGGATTTGGGGATCACGGCCCCCCCTCCAGGCTGAACCCATGGGGTGACCTGCACCCTGCGGGCATCCCCTGCACGGAGACATTGCGGGGGGGGGGGGCACCTCTGCTCCCCCATCCATTGCCATGCATCCACCCGCAGCCGGATCCGGCCCCTGGGGCAGGGGCCACTTTGCCTGGGGTAAAAGCACCATTTCCCTGGCACCAAGGACAAAACCAACCGAGAGCTCTGCCCCTTCCTCCTTGGCACCCCCAGCCGTGACCGAGGGGTCCCCTAAAAGCCGCCCAACTTGTGGCTCTGAAAGCACCTGCCTCTCCCTGTGCGCGCTGCCAGGAGGAGCCCTTGGGCAGGGGGAGGCGGGATGCAGGGGACGCAGGGAAAGGCAGGGGGAGGTAGGGAAAGGCAGGAGGGATGCAGGGAAAGGCAGGGGGAGGCAGGCGGGCTGTAGGGGGAGGCAGAAGATTAGGCAGGCGGGATGCAGGCGGAAGCAAGGGGAGGCAGGAGGGATGCAGGGGAAGGCAGAGGGGATGGAGGGAAAGGCAGAGGGATGCAGGGGGATGCGAGAGGGATGCAGGGGGAGGCAGAGGGATGCAGAGGGGCACAGAGGGAGGATGTTGTGTGTTTGGACACAAGCCCCCGTGCGCTCCTGTCCCCAAAATACCCCACGCTGGGGATGTCCCCATGCTCCTGCAGAGACAAACCCACACGGCAAGGTAGGGAGCCCAGCAGGGACATGTGAACACCTACACCCTCTGAGATGGTCCTCGGTGCTTCCCATCAACCCGAGGCACCCCCAAAAGCCGGCATCCCCCGAGTGACCCCCCTGCAGCAGCAGCAGGAGCTCAGGCAAGCCAAGAAACATCCATCTCTGCCCCGGGAGGGATGAATGGAACCCGCGGCCCCACACACGGAGCATCCCTGGGGACAAATCTCCGGACCCCGGGACAGGGGAGCACAGAGCACCCCCCGCTGCCCATAGACAAACCTCGCCCCTCTCCCGCAGGGTTTGAATCGCACCGGGAGCTGCGGGACCCCCCCCTTCCCCTCTCTGCATGGGGTCCAAGCGGGGCTTCGGGGTCGTTATCCCGGCCCCATCTCCCCCCCCGCACCCCTCAAGGCACCATCGCCGTCCCGTCCTCCCCAGCCCCAACTCGCTGCTGCGGGGGGGGGGGAGTGGGGGGGGGTTCCTTCGCAGCACGGAGGACACGGACAAGGGGTCCCCCCAGCACCGGGCACATCCACATCCCTGCACCCCCAAACCATCACCGCACCGCGGGGTCCCCCAGCCACGCCGGCACCCCCAGGGCGCTGCCTCCTGCTCCCTTTGGGGACGCCAATTCGCTGCCCCATAGCAGCACCGTGACCCCCATCCCCGCCCCTTGGGGGGCTCCGCAGCACCCCCAGACCCCCTCTTGTTTATCCCCATCCCCTCTTTACCCCCTTCCCGTGCCCGTTGGGGGCCCCCCCCCCCCCCCCCCCTTTTTTCCCCCCCCCCCCCTTTCCCCCCCTCCCCTGCCCCTTGGGGTCCCCCCCCCCCCTCCACCCGGTTCCGGCCCGAGCCAGGCCGGGCCGCGCCGCGCCGTGCCTCACCTCTCCCCGCCGGACCCGGCACGGAGCCGCTGCCGCCGGGCGCTGCCGGAGCCCCCCCCGCTTGGCCCCGTTCGGCCCCGTTCGGTCCCGTTCGGCTCCGCTCAGCCCGGCCCGGCCTGGCCCCTCCCGGCTCGGCTCCTCCTGAAGTGCTGGACAGCTCCGCGACACAGAGCTGCGCGCCGAGACAGCGCGCCGCCGGGGAGCACAGCGCCGCCTGCCGGGCGGAGGGCACGGCGGCACCCGCTCCGTCCCGTCCCGTCCTCCCCCCGACAGGCACCGATACACGCCGATAGCCCCCATAGCCCATCTCATCATAGAGCCCTCGGAGCTCTCCCAGTGCCCTCCTCTTCTCCCCCNCCCTCATAGGGCCCTCGGGGCCCTCCCAGGGCCCTCCTCTTCCCCCCCCACATCTCCCCCACCGCCGCCCCCCCCCCCCAGCACCCAAATCATCCCCTTGGGGGGCAGCACCAGGCACACAGGGTGCTCCCCCAGCCAAGCTGCTCCTGCCTGGGAGATGCGATGGCCAGGACAAACCATCCTGTATCCCAGCCCATGCCATAGCCCAACCTGAAAGTCATCCCACATCCTGCCTGTATCCCATCCCAGCCTATCTTGTATCCATATCCCAGCCTGTATCCCACCCCAACACCTACTCTGTATCCCAACCCACCCCATCCCTTATCGCACGCTGAATCCCATCCCATATTCCACCCTCAAGCTCATCCCATCACATATCCCACCCCGTATCCTATCCCATTTTGCATCCCACATCCTACCCCATCCTAGCCTATCCTGTATCCATATCCCAGCCTGTATCCCACCCCAACGCCTACTCTGTATCCCAACCCACCCCATCCCTTATCGCACGCTGAATCCCATCCCATATTCCGCCCTCAAGCTCATCCCATCACATATCCCACCCTGTATCCTATCCCATTTTGCATCCCACATCCTACCCCATCCTGTAATCCATCCCAGATCCCATCTTGAATAAAATTCCATCCTGTATCCCACCATCTGTCCCATCCCATCCCATCCCATATCCCATCCTTTACTTCCTCATTCCCCAGTGGGGTGAGCCGGGGTGACACGGGATGTGCCTTTACCCCTCCAACCCGTTGCCCAGCACCACACCACAGGTGATGAGCCCATAGGAACGAGCCCACTATTCCCGTTTCCTTCAGCAATGCCAAGTTTCCCCTGCCCTGCTCCCTCCCCAGTCTGGCTGCTCGTTCCCAAGCAGAGAGCAAACCAAGGCACCCGGCTGTCCCTTCACAGAGGGATCAGCCTCGGGAGTGGGATGTGGGGAGGGGAGCGGGATGGGGAGGCAGGGTCCAGCTCTGCTAAATGGAGAGCAGGGTTCAGGAGCTGCAGTGCAGCCCCGGGAGCATCCCCAGGGCTGCTGCTGCTGCTGCCTTTATCCCTGCCACATCCTCCCCAGGACAAGAGCAGACGCCAGCTCCCAGGAGACACCTCCTGCATGGTCAGTGCCTCTCCTGGCTTAATGATGGAGATGGAAAACAGCCCGTGACAGGAAAAGCAGCATCCCTGAGGTGAGCCCATGCCCTTCGCAGCACCATTATCCTTCCAGCACCAGCAGCGCTGAATAATGCATCAATCCCTGGGAAACAAAGGAGATGGGGGGTGGGATGCAGCCGGGCCTCCTCCAGCAGCAAAAGCAGAGTGGGGAGACCCTAGCACAGGGCACAGCAGCACCATGAGGTTCCCTGGGTCCCTGCTTTGCAGTGGAGCCACCTCGGGGTGAACAGGAATGGGAGATTGAGTGTACACACAGGCAGGAATGGGATGGAGACAGGTAAGAGGTGGGAAAAGCAGCGAGAACAGCAACCAGGCAGGCAGAGAGCTCAGGGATGCAGCCAGGAGCACGGCGTGAAGGGATGATCTAGTGCAGAACAAAGGGGAGAGAGATGGAAGGACAGGGAGAAGGGACGGTAATTGCAAGCAAACACGCAGAGGCACCCGCCGCTGCGGGGAGAGGAAGGGAAGAATCACTTGAAAGCAAGCAGGGATTAGGGAAGGAGGGGGAAAAGAAGGTGGTAAATAATTAAAGGAGATCAAACGAGGCAGGCAGCAGAACAGGCTTAATTGCAAAGACTCGCACCGGGGCTCGGCAGCTCCTGATGCAGCAGGAAGGCAAGCGTGGAGCAGCTCTTGCTGCTGCCCCTGATCAAAGCCTAGAACTGCCTTGATGCTCAGCAAGGGAGCGCCAGCAAAGAGGGGGAGCAAAGCAAAGGCACGAAGGGGAAGGGTTTGGGGACACCATTAACCCTGGGGTGTGATGGGGATCGGGCACCCAAACAGCCTGTGTGCATCTAGGGTGACCTTGGGCCAGTCAATCCTGGCTTGGCGGCTGGAGGCTCCCATTGATTTGGGCTTGACCCATGGCCGCACGGTCAGGCTTGGTGCTGGGTGGCATCTCCTCCTGCCCTCCCCAGGGCTCCCTAAGCCTCAGCAGGGATTTACCTTCCCTATGGATGTGGCTGGCTGCTGTTGGAAGGCCTGGAAACACTTTGCACTGCTGCAGATCAGGGCAAGCTCAGCCCTCCCAGAGCATCACCCAGCATGAATCCTCTGCTGTATCCTTCCCCATGACCAGCTCCCATCCTATCCTTGGTGATGCCATGGATCTGGCCCCACGGTCCCCAAGGACCCCCGCAGGCAGAGTGGTGGCAGAGCTCAGCTGGAGTGTGCTAACCTCTCCTAACAGGCAATCAAATCCCACCCCGGCAGGAGTCCCTGCATATTAATCTCACTGTGTTATCCAGCCATCTGTTCCCACAGCCAGGAAAAGAGCAGTCCCTTTGCTCTCCTTTATTAACAGGTTTCCCTGTAAATGCAAACAAATCCTCCCATCCCGGCGCCACGCTCCAGCTCAGCTTTGAGGCACCCAGGAGGGAGCGAGCGCTCACAGGCATCAAGAGCAGTGAATGCAAAGGTGGTGAATTCACACTGCCCTTGGGCAGGAGGGGGCTGATGGTGTCAGATCCTCCTGCTCACATCAAAGCCTCTTTCCATCACCCCGTAAGGAAGTAGGAAGCTGCAGGGGAGAGGAAATACACCACTGTCCTGGGTTCAGCAGTTGCAGTCAGTTTTTCTTCTCTTTAGTAGCTGTGTTTTGACTTAGCTCGGGAACAAGGCTGATAAGGCCGATGTTTTTGGTTGTTGCTGAGCGATGTTTGCCCTGACCAAGGACTTTGTGAGCCCCATGCTCTGCCAGGGAGGAGGGAAGCTGGGAGGAAGGAGGGACAGGACTGTACTGACAGGACCAAACTGACCAAAGAGGTATTCCATACCATAGCACGTCATGCCCAGGATGTAACTGGGAGTGATCCGGAAGACCTAGCTCTCTCGGGGTAGTTGGAAGAGTTGGTCGGTCAGCACTCGGTTGGTGGGGTGTCGTGAGTTATCTGTTGTGGTTGATGGGATGCTGTATTCTTTTCCTGTATCGTTATTATTATTGGTGGTAGCAGCAGTGATTTGTGTTATACCTTAGTTACTGAACTGTTCTTATCTCAACCATGTGGAAGTTGCATTCTTTTGATTCTCCCCCCATCTCTCTGGAAGCAGGGGAGGGCAAGCCAGGGGGGTTGAATGAGTGAACGAGCTGCATGGGTTTAAACCACGACAACCACATTGGGATGTGTTTCCCTCTCTCCCTATTCAGCCACCATCACGCTGGACAGGATGCTCTCAGGATGCAGCCTGGGTTGCTCCATCACAGGGAGGTTTTGCACACTGACCTTGTTCATAAGCAGTGCTCAGTGCACAGCAGGGGCTCTGCATGGCCACATGTGCAGGATGTTGGATGTGTCCTGGAGAAGCCAAGTGAGACCTGGCTCTGCCAGCCAGTGAAGAACTCGCTTTGCCTGCTGAGCAAAGCATGAAGCCTCCAAAAGGGGATCAGCCACACAAAGCCTGTTGTGAACCACCAGCCCCAGTGAACTGAAGCTGACTGCAGTAACAGGGCACCAGCATCTTTGCATGGTACCTCCAGCCCCTGGGTTTTTGCTCCTTTCCAGGAGCTGGGAAGGCAGTCAAGCTTTGGCAAGGAAGAGTCTGCAATTGTCTTCCTATTGTTTGCCCTCTCTTAAGCATCACCAAAACGCCAGTGATTGGCCCCAGGCTCGGCTCTGCCTGTTGCAGGTGTACCAGGGCAGCAACCGTGGATGGATGGAGCTCAGAGGTGGCAGGTCTGGACCCCCATCCAAGGCACCAGCCCTTAATCAGAGCCAAGAAAACAGTGTTTCCAGGCATGAGGGACACAGGACTGCCCACCTGCACCCTGCTGCTCTGCAGCCATCCCACCTGAAGCACCCCTGGCACACTGAGCTTGATCAGGTTTAAAGACTCAAGCTGCAATGCTCACCATTTGCTGTTCTCTTTGTTCTATCCTTCCCTGCACTTTACTATGTGGTCCCAGCAGCGCAGGAGTAGCAGGTGGGAGCAAGTGGCCTGGCATCTGGCCATCTGGAGTGGCTTTATTTGTTACTCTTACTACACATCTCCTCTGTATCCTGACATCTGGGCTCCAGCGCAGAGCTGGGCTGAGTGAGGAGGCACCTGCTCCATGCATAAGTGATGCTGTGATGGAAAAGGTCAGATGCTTTTGAGACCCTCAAGACAAAAGCCTGCTCAGGAAACAGGATGAAACAAGAGCACTGAGCAGGGCAGGTTCTTCACCTCCTCCAGACCTGGTCATTCACCTCCACAGGAGGTAAAACCACCAGAGTTAGTGCAGTGACTCAGCAAGGCAGCCATGCTGCAGCAGCAGCCCACAGGACACACGATAAAGGTTGTGTCTCTGAGACCATTAGGCAAAAGCCAGGTAAACCCAGCTAATTCCTACTTCTAATTCCTAGGGGTACACCCCAGTTTCTTTCCTCCTCTGAGGAACCTGCTCAGAGAGAAGGGGTGGGATGTCCCACACTTACCTTTGCCAACCATCTGTCTTCAGTGATTAAGTTATCCACCACAGCAGAGTTCAGCCAGGCGAACAGCATGTCTGACCAAGCAGGGAACACCTACACAGGTTCATTTCTCACCTTCATCCAATGTCCTTCTGGTCTCTGTCTTCACTGCAGAAAGCCACAGGAAGGGCGTCTTATTTCCCTTCCCAAAGGGACAGCACATTTCTCACACAGGCACAGGGAACAACCACAAATCCAAGCATGAGGCTTAAGACTGGGAGGAAGAAAAGCCCAAGCAACCCCAAAACCCAACAACACAGCAAGGGAAGGGAAGTTCTTAACATTAAGGGGATTTGAAGGAGACCCTGAAGACCTGTGAGTCAGCAGGTGCTGGGCAATAATCCTCTTCCACCTCAGCTCCACTTACCCATGCTTCCCCCGAATCCCTGCTGGTATAAGCAAAACTTTCTGCTTGTCCATGCAATTCCCACAGATTTCCCTGGGATTGGGCTGCTGACACAAGAAAAAGGTGGAACCACCTAAGCCACAGCATGAACCTCCAGTTCTAAAATATCTCCAACCCTCAACTCTGCTCGAGCTGCTGCCTTAAAAATAGCAGGGCTGCAATAAGTGTATGTGCTTGTCCTCCTGGTTGTAAGGCAAGGCTCTCCCTGCCGCCGTTAGCTTGGTGTCATAGCTGGCCAAGGTCTGGTTAGTCACCACTCCTCTGTGTCCTCCAGTTCCCACATCCTCCTGTGCACCCTTCCAAAGTGAGCTTTCATTCTATTAATACCACCTAATAATTACTTTGTTCCAAGCCTGCTGAGTAATGACTGCCAACGCTTCTATTACGTACTATTCCTGTAAAGAACCCATGCTTTAATACAGTGAATTTCTGTAGGAGTGACAGGAACTGTGCTTGCTATCCTCTCTGCCTCTGTGTTCCACAGGGTAGGGAAAGAGCCAAGCCCTTTATTCTCCATCTTTAACAGTGTCACAACTGTGTAATCCAATTCAATGACTAACTAGTTAAAATCAAATAAATAAAACCCAGTTCAGAAGAGAGTTACAGTAGAAGTGGGAGGAACAAAAGGGCAGTGACCAATGAGCACCTACTACCTTTAGGTATCTTCCTTAGAAGCTTCTACACCAGGTTCTCTTGCTCACCTCAGTTCCTCCAGAAGTGCTGGGCTTTGCAGTTTCCTTTATCTAATCAAAATAAAGTCTGTTCAACTTGGAATTCGACCTACATGGATTAAAGCAATTCAAAGCAATAGGGTGAGCAGCACATGGAGGAAGAGGGAATAAATAGCTTCCTTCCTTAAAGCTTACCTTCAAAGAAGTCAGTGCAGAACTGATCATCACCATCTTCTTGCAGACATTTGTTTTTATATCCACAAGCGGATGAATGTCAAAGAAGTTTACGCAGACACTAAATCAAGGCTTTTGTTCCTAACTAGAAAGTCACTTTCAGCATTTTAATTCTTCTCCTGGAGCAGGACTGATGTTTCAGCTCTGTACTAACTCCTTTGAAATCAAATTACATAAGAGACTAACGCAATGCGAGGTAACAGAGGAAACAGCACCTCCTGAAAAACACCTCTTGGATCACTCAGTTACCCCTTTCATAAGCCTCTTCTGTCCATCTTGATCTCACTTCCTCACGCCTGGATTCCCAGCTCCTGCACCCAACAAGCAGCCCAAGCCAAAACCCAGGCAGCAGCAGAGTTGAACTTCATCAGTTCACCCACTTTAAGAGGCTCTTTCATCCCTCCTGAAACTGATACCTTGAGACCTACAACTTTGACCTTCAAAAGACCAGCACACCAGGACAATTCCAGAGGGTACACTGAAAAAATGAGGCCGTTTTATTGATGATCAGACTCAGCACTGGCAACAATCATTAATCTAATACAGACTTCAATCAAAGCAGGAGCTTTGAATCAGAAGTCATAAAGTGACATGATGCCTTAATAAATTAAGGAAGCTGTTCTTTCCTCTCCATCATCAACTCTTCACTTGAAGTTCTTTGCAAACTCCTCTCCTTTCTTAATAGAAGCCTTCAGCTCAGACATAGCATCAGCAACCATCTTCTGCTCAAAGGAGGTGATCTTGCCAATGCCTAGGTTCTTCTCAATTCCATTTTTCTGAGGGAAAGAGGATTTAAGGATTAACCATTCATCAAATGACTTAGAGAGTAACTTAACAGCTCTGATTAGGTATTACCAAACTGAGATGAAGATCCAGCCCAGGACCTCTGTCATCTCTAGTCTGCCAACCCAGTGCTTCCTGGCAGGGCTCAGAAGCCTCTTACTATCTATAGCAACTTCCATAGCCTTCAAACTTCTCATTCACTGCTCAGAAGTGTGAAACTTGAAGCCAGCCCATCAGCTCCTTCAGCAGACTGACAGCAACTGCTCCTTCACACCTCTTCCTACCTTCAAACCCACCATGTGCCAAGAGAACCTCTCTCCTGGTGCATGCCCTTCACTTGTCACTGGCTTGCAATCCAAAACTGCTTCAGAGTTGCACTCCTAGGATTCCAAGATCCCATGCCTACATCCAACCCATCTCCTTTACTACCCCTTTATTTCCATTCCTTCACCAGCCAGCATCGAAGACAGCAGATAAAAGCAGCTTCATCCCTGTCAAGCAGGAGGTATCTGCCCAAGCACAATATCCAAATGTCCAAGGACTGCTAAAGACAGGCTCAGCTGTTAACTTCAGTGATACCTAGCATTAGACTAAACTGAAATCACTGAGCAAAAGCCACAAGCCTGTAGCTGCTGTTTGCAAGCCTCATCATTTAAAGTACATACTCCCAGGAGCAGAGGTGTAGAGAAGTAGGGGCTCTCTGTCTCATCCGATCGAACAAAGGCACATTCGATGACCCCTTCCTTGCCATTTATTGCATTCAGCAGAGAGAACACAAACCGAGCACCAGCGTAGGCCATGGACAAGGTGGCAGAGCCTGTAAAAGTTAAATCCCTTTTAGAACAGATCATGTTGGAATTGGATACTTTCTTCAGCTTCAAAGGCTTCCACACTAATATGTTCACAGAGCTGCAGTGTCAGACTTCAAGCTCCCAGCCAGATAAAGCAGCAGCTTTTGGCCAGCAACATGGTATTCAGTTGACTAGACAGATAGAAGAAATAGCTTAAATCTGAGAGAGCAGATTCTTTCTAAAGTCATACATGACACAGGATCAGTTAAAGTTTAGTCTTACCTACATACTGAGCTGCTTCTAGTGCCACAATTCAGGCAGTCACTGACATGACAGAGGAGCTAGATTTGTAATCAGCAGTTCCCAATTCTGCACCACAGTTGTAAACAAGATTAAACTGAAGAAGAGTGCATCTATTCAGCTAACCAACAAGAATTACTTGGAAGCTGTAGTCAAAAACCAACCTGCTCCTGCTTTAGCTTGAACAACTTCAGTGCCAGCTTCTTGAATCCTCCCTGTAAGCTTTATCAGCTGATCTTGAGGAAAGTCCACTTTTGGTGTGCACTACATTGGAAAAAAAGAAGTTACTGTCAAAGACCAGGACCCCTCCAGATTCAGCATAAGGCCAACCACACGATGCTTTCTGTATTGTTACAGCTGGTTGTTACCAACAGTTCTCAACTGGGAAAATCACTTTCCCCACATTGTGTAACACTGAGGCTACTGGTTATTGCACAGACTGTAACAGGAAACATGCAGCCATACCCAGCTAAAGGGCAAACCACAGCCTCACAGCAAAACCACAGCCTGCCATGGTTACTCACTATAGTGTAGTCCTTTGCACAAGACAGATACCCTCCAAGCATGTAAAAGGCCTTAGGAATTTTAGAAAGCCACCTTGTAAATATTTGGGTCACTGTGGCATTATGGTAGTCAAGAGCCTTATGAAGGATCCAGTCTGCCAGCAGTATTCAGTAGCAGAAGCTACTGAACCTTTAGATATAGCTACAAAGTATGTTAAGCACAGCTGTGTAGCTCCCAATTGACTAACGGGAGCACCCTCTCAGGATTCAGCTGCTCCAAAGCTCATGCTTTTATTCCCTAGCAACATCCTTCTGTGAAGCATACTTTACTCCCCACTTAGAGCAAAGCTCTTTTCTCCCCCTTCTTACAGATTAATTGGCCATATCCTAGTTATTTCCTCATGAAGCTGCAGCCTGCTTTAGAACTGCATTTCATTCTGGCTTAGATCCCTGAAGGGAGCCTCTCCCTGACTACCAGTAACTGCTGAAGCAGGCTTCCCCACACAGCCTGAGCTATGCCTCCTCATTCCAATGCTGTGTGTGAAAGTGATGTTTCTAGCCCACTAGGGCAAAATCTATTTCATTTTCCTGCTGAAGCCAGGTACAGACATCACGAAATACCTGTCATAGAAAATAAGAACCAAACCAACCAGTGTTGAGACATCTGAACACCTGCACTAGACCTCAGCTCTTATCCCAAATTCCTTTAGAGGAGAAAGGCTGGAATTGTTTAAACCACTCAAATGAGCTCACTGCCTTCCAGTATCCTGTCCCTCACCTCAGAATGAAAGCTGCCACAAGAGCAGGGAAGACTGTCTCTGCTGTATCTTAGCACGTTACGTGCCATCACAAAGACACTTTACATCAACTTTAACACACCTATGAGTGTAATGCCACCCACAGCATAACTATGACTTACCTGAGAGATCAGAGGAATGATAGTCTTCCCAGCATGGCCACCAATAACTGGAACAGTTACTTGAGCTGGATCTAAGCCCTAAGGGAAACAGGAATACACTTCCAGCTTCTCAAGCGTATTTGGCAAGAAAACAACATGTAAAACCACCCTGCTTCATCTTCTGCCTTGGGTATTCAGACACATTGATAACCAGTGCTACACAGGGCAAGTTTCAGAGGCAGCTGTACTCCAGGAACAAAGCCAGATCTATGGGGCTGAACTCCAGGTTACTCTTGATAACTTTAGACAGGTACAGAATGCAAGTTCAGATAAATAGCAGTGCACGTGCAAAGTCCACCAGGGATATTAAGAGCAGGAACCTGTTACACCTCCTGATAATTGCAGAATATCCTGTAACACGCAGCATTGATAGTTTGATTTGCAAATACACACTACAAAATTCAACCCTCTCCTCCAGTTGCACCTGCAAATGCCAACAGAATGAAGATGAACACGTAGCTTTCTCGCAGGGGACAGCTATGAAAAGGAAAGGTCAAAGACTCTTGAACCACATATTGCAAGAAACCCTATCCCAGGCTGCTCTAGAGAACAGAGCACGGAATCACTGCCTTCACCTCTGCGCCTACAGAAATCTGAGCTCCTTTGGCCCTCTGCAGTGATTTTGAACAGTGTTGATAGATCTGATCACTGAAACAGGCAGCATCCTTCCCCCAGCATCTGTCACTATGAACTACCTTTAGTTCAGCCACAAAAGTATTCGCTCTGACAATGTCCAGCGTTGTAACACCAAAGATTTTCTTGGGATTATACACTCCATGCTTCTTGAAGACTTCAGAAGTGATTGGGATAGTTGAATTTACCTATAAACAAGAACAGGCAAGCATTTGTTGAAACCAGTGTAATAATGAAGCCAGTGCATCAACTGAACAGGCCAGTAAACAACCTGAAGCCAACTGCAGCCAATTACTTTAATTCCTAAATTGAAGAGCAATTTACAGTCAGGAACTCATCCATTTTAAATAACCATTAAGACAATAAATTTGCTCATTCACATTTCAATGGCTGTACCCTTAGGGAGCTAAGACATTTATTCCAGCTAAAACACCAGCAGTACTAGAACCACTGGCATACCAATGTAGAGATACTAAGCACTTTCATAACAAAGTCTCCTCTGACTTAAATACAGCCAAGAAAAACAAGTTAGTAGAATCAGGCTTTTACTCCTTTTCTGCACATAACACTGTAGGTCTTTAAGAGACTGGTCAAAAGTAATAGGAACTCAGATTACTGCAGTATGCTCAGTCTGAGGTGGGGTTTGCCCCACCACTCTACATTTTCAAGGTCTCCACAAGATGCTTACCGGGTTAGAAATGATGCAGATCATGGCTTCTGGACAGTGCTGTGCACATGCAGATGTCAAAGTAGCAACGATGCTAGCATTGGTGTTGAACAGGTCATCACGGGTCATACCTAAAACACATCCCATACAGTGTTTTAAGTTACTCAGAGTCCATTTCCTAATGGGCAAGCAACCCAGTCAAAACTCTGCTCTGGAGAGAGGAACGTCAGCTTCTGGATTCATGTATCAAGAGGAAACTCTTGCAGCTGCAGCAATGAATTGGCTCCAAACAGAACGCCTCTCACTAATAAAAGATTTCTGCCCTTTCAGATGGAGCAGCCCTTTTCAGAAGCAACCCACCCAAGTGTCAGCCAGCAGGATCTATGTCACCCAGGCAGCCTGAGGTACAGTGTGACCACACTGACACCACTGCATAACTGCTCCCAAGATGAGTTCTCCTTTTCATCTGCAGTCACCTCCACAGCTACAGTCTGAATGCCAACTGCTCTGTGTACAATATTGCTGCTTGCTGCAAGTGCCACCTCTTATTTCTGGTGCAGCAGTTACTTTAACCATGAAAAATTAAGAATTAGAAAGAGCTAGGCTATCAAGTCTAAGATTTTCTTACTTTTCCAGTAGAGTACTGAAAAAGAGAGTAGAAATGGAGCAGGTCAGAAATATTGCCTTAGTAGCATTCATTCAGAGATGCCCAGAGAAGTCAGAGAACAGTTAATGCAAAACAAATAGATTATTTCTGTTCTGCTGAGAAATGAAACAAAGAACCAGGTTTTTCATTAGAGCATTGCTCTGGGCAAAAAAAACTGAAGGGAGATTCAGGATCACTTGCATGAGAAGCCTTTGCATGTCATCCCTACACAGGAACCCCAGAAATCAATTCTGTCATTTTAGGAGGGACAATCTAAGAGACAGGCTAAATGAGGTACCTGATATGACAACAAGCAAGCTCTAGGTCAGTGTCATTAATAGACACTTACATCCCAAGCCAATGCTACCACAGAGCACCAGATACAGCTCTATTTGAATTACACTACTGCAGAGACACACTCAATGAAGCCCTAGGGCTTTTTAACAAAGAGAACATACCTGGTTTTCTAGGTACTCCTGCAGGAATAACTACAACATTACAGCCCTTCAGACATTCTGGCAGCTGCTGAGGTCCCATGAAGCCTGAAACGGAAGACATTCAGGCATTATGGTTTTGCCAGCTATTCAATACCCAACACTTTGAAATGCAAGATTATGCGCAGAAGCACCCAATTCCTTATTTAACTGAACCTACAACTCAGCCTTATGCTGAAAAGCAAAGCAATACAACTATGGGTGGCCTTTATTTGATGCTATATCGTTTCAAAACTTACAGAGTGCTGAGAATCTCACATTCATCTGTTTCAAAACCCCTCAGTTCCTTCTGCTATATGTATTTAACCCTCCAACCCCCCCTAGCTTGCATTAGTCAGTACCCCCAAAGAATTGCAGATCAGCACATTCAAGTCAAATGCAACCTCTTGGTGATCCTTGGATAAAACGAGGATCAGTAGATTACGTTTTGGTTTCATCAGAACTTGACAACTGTCGCTTCAGAACAACAGCACACAGAACTTACACAGATGCCCAGGGAGCTTCAGTCTATCTGAAGTATTCAATGCTCAGGCTTTCCTCCCCTCCCCAAGATGATTTTACTGACTGTTTCCTGCCAGTTATTATGAATTCCCCTTCAAGAGTGCAACCACAGCCCATCTTCATCTCCATACACATCAACCTAATAAGCTAAGCCTTCTCAAGTCTCACATTGCTTGAGTACAAGCTACTTAAATTGATAGTAGGCTTCAAAATCATGTGAAGATTCCCCTTCACAAGCAACAGCATCTTCAAGTATGAGACAACACCCAAAGGACCCCTTCAGAATCACTTCTAGCAGTGCACAGTACCTTTCACATTCGCTTTTGTCTCGATGTGGCTGAGGTCAGCTGCCACACCTGGAGTGTGGGCAATATCATAGAGGCTGAGCTTGCTCACCAGTGGGCTGTTCTTCAGCAGAAGGGAGAGAGGCTGCCCAATGCCCCCCGAGGCCCCAAGCACTGCTACCTTGGCATTGTTCTGAGGACAAAAGATGACAAACACCATTCTGGTTACAGCAGATGTAGCTGCATCAGTGACCTTGGGGATTTCACCATGCTCTCTTTGCTTTTAGTTCTATTTCCCCATGCTTTTATGTAGCACCACGCAAACTCAATTGCCTAAGCCCACAGAAAGTGACCATCAGGACAGCTTCCCGAAGATCCTTGAGGTTTACTGATAGGGCAAATGTTCTTTTGTGATATGAAGCTCAAAAGGGAAGCAAAACTAGGCAAAGTAACCCAAAAGATCACCTTTCTTCAGATGGAAATGACTGCCTGAGACTAATACCTGCTACCCTGTGGGCCTAGGTCTGACTTAGGGCAAAATCTGGTTCTAGTTTTCATTGCCAGTATAAGAAGAAAGTACACCTGACCATTTGGCAAATCAATACACTTGACAGACCATAATAAATGCAATAACCATTGTATATGTGAAGAAAATGTATATGCCTGAAACAGATCCAAAACAGTAGCTGCGGCTGCCCAAGGACTGAGGCCTGAGAGCATGAAGTGACTGTAAATTCCAGCTTTGATAAAAGGGGGCTGAAGCCAGTAATAGAAACGTTGGTTTGCTGCCCTGGTGAACCAATCTGAACTCTAACGTGCTCACTGGGAGGAGGTTAACCCTCTCAAAAATGCCTCTTCTCCTGTTTGTAGATGAGAGGAAACCAACTTTCAAAGTCCAGAACAACCTGAAACTGCAACAGTCCACCACAGTGACGGAGAACCAGAGGCTAACACAGAGATGTGACATGGTAATACAATTACCACTCATAAGGACGTTCTCTATCCCACTGCTTTACCAGATAAAGCCGTAACAGCTCTAAGTCCAAACATGAGCAGCTTAATGAGTATACTCTGATGAGAACTAATCGACCCAGCAGCTAGATCAGTCTGACCTCTGCTTGGTTCTGCTATTGCAACAAACGTGGGTTAGCATAAAGCTCCCCAAAAGGAAGCATTGGTCTAACGCTAGTCATTGCAATGGCTGAGCTGAAACCATGAGGCCAAAACCTCACTGATCATGAAGAGAGCTCCTAGCAAAACAATCACAGTGGCCTCTCTTGCAACGCACATCCCTAAATAACTATTCTGTCATATGCCACTGGGTGCTGTTCACATTAGACGACAGAGACCGGTCTCTATGTTCACAGCCACAGTCCTCTGCTGATATTAAATCACGCACTTTCAGAATAGTAAGGATTCAGAATACAGTAAAGATTCAGAATATGAAGGTTCCAGAACACGAAGGGTTTATGGTTAAACCCCAAATCACCCGCTTTAGCTCTTAAAACGCACTGAAGAGCACGAAGGCAGCAGCAAACAAGCCTGAGCACGGCTCGGCCCATCCTGTCCCGTCAGGACCGGACCTCACCCCTACCCTCACCCGCGCTCCCCTCCCTCAGCACCCGGACCCCCGCGGCCGCCTCAGGGGACTTTCTCCGCCGCCGGGGGGGCTCGGTCTCGGCCCGTACCTGCGCGGAGGTGGCGATGCCGCGGCGCAGGGCACCGGTACCGGTAGCGGCTACGGGACGGGCGATGCGGGACAGCATGGCGGGGATCCGTGACTCCAACGACCTCCACAGCGCGGCGCCTGCGCGGAACTGCTCTCGCGAGACTTCCGGTCTCCCCCCTCCCTTGGACGGAACTCTCGCGGGATCTGGCACCACCCCCAGCGACCGCCGGACCTCCGCGGTAACCCGGCAGGGCCGTTGCCACGGCAACAGAGGCGGGCGGGTTGTGAGCTGCTGGCGGTGGGATGGCGGGGATAGAGCTGTGCGAGCCGAGGGACCTGTACAACATCCTCAACCAGCACCGGCTGCTGCCGCGGCTGGCCGAGCCCAACTACCTGTGCCTGCTGGGTGAGCACGGGGACTGCTGCCTGGCACACGGGCACTGACACAAGGGCACTGACACATGGACACTGACACATGGACGTTGACACACGGACACTGACACATTGACACTGACACACGGACACTGACACACGGACACTGACACGTTGACACTGACACACAGACACTGACACGTTGACACTGACACACAGACACTGACACTGACACAGACACACTGACACACTGACACTGACACACTGACACTGACACGTTGACACTGACACACAGACACTGACACTGACACACGGACACTGACGCTGACACACTGAAGACGTGGATATTGACACACAGACACTGACACATGGACACTGACACATGGATACTGACACTGCCTGACCATGCCTGCAGTCAGGCACCACATACCAGCCTGGACTGGCATCCCAAGGCAAAGGGGTTTGTGGGCTCCAGCTATGGGCAAGAGCACATGTTGCTTCTTGCTGTTACAAGGGGTTGCAGTTGGGGTGTTGCAGGTGCCATGACATGGTACTCTCTGGTTTTCATCACATACAGCTCTTGCTGCTCCCATCATCCCAGGGATACATGGATACACTCTGCCACTCCCAGGGATTGTAGAGGTGGGTTTCTTGACCATTGCACTAAGATTGCCCATAAGCATTTGCATCTTACATGGTGCCAATACCCCCCAAAGGGTGCCTGATATCGCAGTACCAAATGCTTTGGTGAGGGAATGAGCCAGTTCAGGAGTGGGGTTGGGTGCCCCTCTCCCCATTTCTGGGATGTTCATGACCTGAATGCAACATAAGGCATTGCACAGACTCACACCAGTGCTGGTGTTCATTATATCCACATAGAAAGTCTCAGCCCCTAAAAACCTGTATCTCTTTCTCTGGTTGATGTCCGTGCCTGAATTCCCTCTCTACGAAGAGGAATCTACCTGTAAGCATCAAACAGACCAATTGCTCTGCCTTGGCTGTCTGGGTTTGTTTTTCAGATGTCCGCACTCAACGTGAATACGATGAGAGCCATATTCTTACAGCCCGCAGGATTGCACAGGTGAGTCTGTGTAAACCATCCCTGCATTTAGCAATTAGCAGGGAGCCAAAATTGGCTTAAAACCCATGGGAATCGTCCCAGCCTGTTCCAGACATATTCCACTTCTGCCACTGGGGGGTTGTATTCTGTCACAAAGCAAAGGCGGCTCCAATAGCCCAAAGGACAACAGGAGTTTTGTATCAGGAGGAACATTGCACAAGAGCTAACTTATTGTAGCCTTGTCTCACGAAGGACAAAGTGCTGGCATCTTTGCTGCTGTGGCTGATGAAGCAATCTGGTGTAGTTTGCATCACTACTGAATTCTGTCTGGGTCTTTCGATGTCAAGTACAGGCACGGACCCGAATCTGTCCCATAGCTGTACAGTAGCATCCTGCAAAATGTCAACAGTGTTGATGCCACCAGAGTGGAGCCGTGCTCCTGATAGAATTCCTCTGTGATTTTGGCAGAGCCCTACAGGGAAGTACCTGGTCCCGGATTCAGAGGAGCTGGCGTGTGTCAGATACTGTGTGGTGTATGACTACGAGACCAGCTCGTTGGATTGCTGTGACTCTGATGAAGAAAGAGGTACTTGTGACCCATAGTAGTCAAGACCTCGCTATCAGACAGATATTCTTTCCGTTCCTCATTTCATTTTATGGACTTATTGGAAGAGATATGAATTTACCCAGGTTTATTTGAGAAACGAACATGTGTGCTATGCCTCTGACTGTCTTACATACATTCTTAGGCTTAAAACCCCAGATTTTCTTCCAAAGCATCCTGGCAGGCCTGATTTCCTAGCTGCAGATTGATCCCTCTGTAGCCTCTTATCATGGGTGAGGAATGGGCTCATATTTCCCCTACACTCCACTGAGACTGGGCTTGTCCTTGCCTTACAGGAAGCAGGTTTTCTGAGTCAAGTTCCACGTCTTCACAGCGTGAGTACTTCCTTCTCAGAGGGTTACAAAAGGCTTTCACATCACCCTCTTTAAAAGGGCTTGGCTTTAATGGGGGTCGTGATTTGATGGAGTTCACTGAGAAATGTGAAGAGCTGGAAACTTGGCCGTGCAATTGTTCAGCCTTCCTTGAACCATGGAAATGTTTAGCTTGCACACATCCTTTGGCAAGGAGTTCTGCTGTGTGCAGAACCACTTGTGTGTATTATTTAGCTGCATAAAGGCTCTTATTTAGCTGTATAAAGGCTACTGCAGTTTCAGTCAAGATTTTTACAGACAAAAGCATGGGAGTGTAAGAGGAATGAATAAAACAAGCGTGTTCATCACTGCGTAACAGTGATGAGACAGGAGCAAGGGAAGGTGTGAAGAGTCAGAAGTGGGTTTCTATTGTGCCAATCTGTTTCCAAATCAGACATAGCTAGAAGCAAGGGGGATGGATCCCTTGGGAGAAGGAGTGGGAGCAGTCATCTCACATAATTCACTTCACTGAGAGGAGTGTTTAAAACATGAAGAACGTATTCAATATACCTCCTTCTCTCCCCCTTTGCCTAAAGCAGACTAAAGACAAGAGCCTCCATAAAACTAAGATTAATAGATCTAATTTGATAATACTTCCCCATTATGGGAACTTATTACAAGCATTTCCTAATGCATAATGGGGAGGAGGAAAAATAGCTTTTATCTAGACCTATAGAAGAAACCAGGAGAGGAATAAAAGCTCAGGCCACAAAGTGGCAAGCAGCACACAGTATTCCTGACCTGCAGCAGCAGTTAAAGAGTAAGTCTAGCTTTTAGCAAGGCTTTCCCCAGAGCATTAGATGCAATGAGAAGGAATTTGCTGCGGGTGTCAGTGGGACAGAGGTAACCCCCAGCACTGATGGAGACACTCTGACCTTGCCAAAGAGCTTTTTGATCTCATTTAGAAGCCAAGAAAGGAACTGCCATTCACTCTGCTGAAGGCTTAGAGCAGCTCACCAGGCACCCCGTGCTCATCCTGCAGGGAGGATATAAGAAGTTTTCAGCTTGCTATCATTTCCTGAGCACTCAGAGGATTCTGTGGATGCCCTGGGTAAGACATCAGCATTCATATTCAGCTGATGATGGCTAACGATGGTGGCCTAAACCTCACATCAGAGTCATTTGAAACAGAGGAATACAATGCAATTTGAGTGGCCGTGCTTGCCCTGAGTCTCACCACTAATTCTTTGACAGCCAGGCTTTGTCTTTCCTTCCTCTTCTATTGCTAACGAGAACAACCAGGGAGGGTCTCTCTGATAACCCTGAACTTGGCCTACTGGAGAGTAGAGACAACAGAACAAACAGTAGTAAATGATGGAAAGAGGCAGGTTCCTCTCCCACATGTGGTTATTGGGGATGGTGCACAGCAAGGGTGTTCAGACAGAAGTACAAACCCTATCAAGCACTGTGCTCCATGTTTATAAAGCTTTTCATTGGAAAGGTTCATAAACCAGGTGCTACTGCATTGCTTCAAGAGGCCCAGAAAGCAAACAGCCATCTGCTACAGCACTGGGGTCCTCATTGCTTGGTTTCTCCTAGGAACATTGATCTCTTTAGCTTATGAGAAACAATTACCCTTTTTTCACATCTAAGAACGTGGGGCAGAGCAGATTTAGAGGGTGCTGTGCAGCACAGAGCATCTCACTGCAATATGTCTTTTGTTTCTGTGGTTCCTAGTCAGTTCTGATTCACATGAAGTGGCCATGATACACTGCTAACCTGTGGGACGCTGCAGCACAGCATTGAAAACCAGTTTGCTCTGTGCTCCTCCATGAAGAGTAGCAAACTGCTGAACTTCCCCATCAGATCAAGCTCTCAGCTTAAGCTGTTGCTCTCTGTTGCTTTGAACTGTGAGGCTGCTGCTTTGTTCAGCTGTAGCATCAGCTGAGTATCAGGGATGTAGAGGCACTGCTGGCAACCCTGCCTTCACATGCAGACACAGGATGCAGTTACACACTTGTGTTGTGCCATTCCAGGGCACCTGCAGCTCTGCAGGTGGCAAATGATGCCATTCAGCCTTGTGAACAGTGACCAGGGAGAACATCAAATGGGTGTGTTATGCTGCAGTACCCCAGAAATGGAAAGACTCCTGTTTAGTTAGGGTTTGTTTCAAGTAAGGCCACAGTGACAGCAATGCTGTTAATGACTCTCAGTACATCTAACAAAGACTTTGATACATATAAAGTCCAGGTGATTGAATGAGTCATTAGAGTAGAACGTGTCATGGGCTGTTGACTAAGTGTGTGTTCAGGTCTTCACATGACTTACCTTTAAGAACTTACGAAGCAAACAGAAGAAAATACACTCTCTAACCTGAGCCAATGGCTTCTCTCCGGCAGGAATTGGCCAGCCTCCAGACATACCCTGTAGAAATACTACCTGCAAAGTTATATATGGGCAACTTCAAGCAGGCCTGTAACCAACAAATACAGAAAGACCTGAAGATCAAAGCACAAGTCAACATCTCCGAACAGTGTGCAACATGGTACGTTCAGTAGTGCATCACCCTCACCAGTGTCTGTGCCTGTGGAAGGAGGGTGGTGGCACAGAACCAGAGCCCATTCACAGAGGAGTCAGTGCCTGGGGACTCCCAGGGAAGCCCCTGTTGTTTGCTGCAGATTTGAGTGCTGTTTCATGCACTCCAGAGCTAGCACAGCAGCAATGCAGGCCTGCAGCCCTCCACTGTGACATGGGTGGGTTGAGTGATAGGAGGACTGGGAAGCCCTTGGCATTTCGAGTCTGTCCCATTCTACCCTCCTTCACAAAGAACCTGCATCTCTGAACAGCTTCCAGAGCAAAGTCTTACAAACACATCAGTGTAAAAGCTAGATTACTGATGTTTCTCAGATAAGGAAGCTGTAGATTAAGTTAAGATACCAATGCTGTGGAATGGAAAAACAGTAATTAAACTGGTTCTGTATTACAAGTGTCTCGGTGTCTTACCATAACAAATCCCTTATCATAATGCTAACAACGACGATGATGTAAAGCTCACACATGTAACAGCAAAGACAATTGTCAGCTTGCCTCCAGCAAACATGTTTCTCAAAGCTGCTTCTCTGGTTCCTGTCACACAATGTGCTCTTTCTCCAGGTTTGCAGACAGCGACGGATACCTCCATGTGTCTGTTCCAGATACACTTAAAGCAGATCTTTTTTCTTCCTTTCCCACCATTTGTCATTTCATAGGTGAGTTGATCCTGCTCTGCGATCCCTGAGACTTTGCTCCCTGTAGGGTATGAGGTGGGAGCAACTGTGATTCACTTGAACAGGAAGCTCAGACAGAAGGGTCAGACGCTGTCAGAATCAGTGTGCTCCCAAGCAAGCCAAAACTCAATAGGCACCTTTGACTCTTACCAGTCCAAATCTCCAGCCACCAGAGCTTTATTTGAACCAGAGAGTGACACACATTAGAGAACTCCCCACAAGCTTTGTGATTCACAGTGCAGACCCACTGTAGAGCCTGGGAAGACTTTCAGGTTGGACGGCACGAACCTGCCTTCAACTGATTGCATCAGAGGCAAGAAAAGACATGCTCTCCAGCTCAGTGCTCACAGCAGACACAGCTCCCACAGCTCCATCTTGTCACTGTGTCCAACCCCGTCATTATCTTTTATCACACTCTTGATATAACACCAAAGCCCTGCTGAGCTGAGTGCTGGAAGCAAAAGACCACTTTGCCCCCACTGACCTTATCATCCAATATGAGAAATGAAAACTGGGCACAAAGAGAGAAAGAAGGAAATGATATTTGAGGATCTAATGGTCCTGAACTGATTCACATGCATTGAAACCCAAATAGAAATATCTACTTCCTTGCCTTTCCTTTTGCCCTGTTTTTTCCCCAGTAGTATTTCAGAAGAAAGACTGTAAGGGTTTATGAGCTGTAGCTCTTGTATTAGTGCATGCTGTTTACTTGATGGTCAAACTGTTCACTTGATAGTCTAAAGTAAATCACTTAAGCTGGAGCGGTTATGGGTGAACACTACATTAAAGCTTTCCCCATACTCTGAGAGGAGTGTGGATATCATCATGCCAGGTGTATATTGGAGTGCAGCCATTTCTCCTCAGGTCTTGGAACAGAACTAGTATCTCACAATAGAAATAAGTTATAGAACACTGGTCTGGTGCTTAAAAAGTAGTCAAAACCTCACAACCTCTTCACAGCAGTAAAAGAAGAACCTTTGCCCTATGAACGCTAGAGTTCAGTTGCTGATAAAAACATGCCATGCTGCCTGCTTTGGAGAGGGAAGGAAAGCAATCTAAAGGCTATTAATAAAATATGCAATCTTTCAGGCCTAAGTAGCAGAGTTACTGAGGTTAGGAGTGACTGACAGCATCCTTGGGCTTAGCTTTTGGAGGAAATGAGCTTGCTCACCTTAGCAAATTCCACTGCAAGTTATCCATCATCAAAACATCATAAAACCAGTGCCCTAGGTGGCACATACACACTTCTTACTAGTAATCCCCATAGAAAGGTAAGGGATTTGAAGTCTAAGTCCCCTCTGCATTGAGAGCTGATTCCTCCAGCTTGAGTAGGCAATGGGCTTGCATTCATTGGCAATTCCAACACCTTTAAACCTGTCTGGGAAGAGTGTGAGGAGGTGATGTGGTGCTGACCAAGCTGACTGCTCATGGTGGACCACTCTTCTTCAGCTACCTGGTGGAAAGGTGGCACTGATGCGTAATACAGCATTGACTGGTCATTGCCATCTGGTTCTGGTCTCCAAAGCCATGTCTTGACTCAGGCTTCCAGCAACAGGAGCTGGCAGTGCCCATCTGCTGCTATCAGGGTTCATGAGGCTCCTGTTGCTCAGGCTGGGAGCTGTCAGCTGTCATTGCATTAGTGCTTGGCTGCTGGAAGCTTGATTTCTCAGCTCCCTAATCCGTGATTGGCATTTCTTTCCCCAGATGCTCAGCTGGATCATGGAGCAGTGCTGGTGTTCTCCAGCCTGGGGATAAGCCGGAGCAGCACAGGAATCATGGCCTATCTTATTCATTCCTGCATGTTTTCCCTGAAGGTACATCACTGCTGTGTTTCCCAGAGGTACTGGCTGGGTCTGCAGTTTATTTCTGCTTCTGTAGCCTCACTAGTGCAGTAATAAGAGAGACATTATCTGTGTTTTCATGCGGGTTATCCACTTGATAATGCAACAGATAGTATTACACAAGATCGCATCTTCTTTATACCGTTAGGGAGGTGGCTCAGGTGTGCTTTTGGAGCTGTGAGTCCTTATCCTGGCACCTCTGCTATTCTTACAGTTCCCTACTTAACTATGGGGCTATAAAAATAAGGCTGTGGTTACAGAATTTAGTATTTCTGCTCTCCTGGATCTGAGACAGGCAGGATCTGGAAGCTGCTGGAGTTAATCCCATCTCTTAATACCATGGGGGTTATGTGGAACCCAGTGTTTGCAGGGCACTGATTCACCACTGACTTCAGTGCCAGCACGGGCTTCTTCCAAACTCCTATTTTATTTCTCCGGGAGCAGTCCTCTCACACAGACACTACTGTAGAGAAACCTGGAATGGGATAATACTAGCTCCAGAGGAATATACAGGTTAGATAGCCAGCACATGCTGTTCCATAGCTCTGGATAACAGAAGAATAATAATGAATGATGGCTGAGAGAGACCTGGCTGTGCTTTAGCCTGATGGCCTCGCCCCTGGTGCCAGGCCCTTCTTCCCTTTGCATGCAATGCTCAGGCATCGTGCTGCCATAGGCACCATGCAGTGGTGCCTGCTTAACACAGAGCTAGCTAGTTCCCATAGGAACTTAAGAGCATCTCCTTAAAAGCCTTCTCCTTGTTTGGAAAATGTTTCCTCCTTCGGGAGCCTCAAAAGATTGATCCAAACTCCACTGAAGCTGGGCCTATATCTAATCATTGAATTGATCTTGTGCAAACACAAGGGGAAATCTTTTACCATTGCTGGGTGCCAAGGGGTAATTTCAGGCTGAGCATGCCACCAGGGCTGCAGGCACTGCTGATAACGTGGGGTGGGATTGCTCCTGCACACTGATAACCATTCACATGCTGTATTACTGCAGTGCCAAAGTCAAAGGCTGACCCTTGCAGATATCCCTCCATTGGTATCAACAGGTTGAAGTCAGCGTTTTACCAAGTGCCAAAAGGGAGGAGGGGGAAAGGCTGACCTGGCAGCAGCATGCTGTGGCTGCCCGGGGTGCTGCTTGGCTGGGAAAAGCTTTCCCGAGGGATTCCCCTGGCAGACAAGTTTGTTTCTTGCAGACGAAAGCAGTGCAATAGGTTCCCATGGGATCCTTCAGCCAGGCCAGATAAAGAGCTTTGAAAGCTTCCAAAAATGCAGATGTTGCAAAAGACAAACAGGTTTGGGATGTGCGGTCCCTTATTCAATTAGTCATCGATCTGTTGAGTTCAGGGGAACTGGAGACATCCACGCTGTGGGCTGAGAGGGATGAATATTGGAATGTATTGGAGCCTGCAGAACGACTGAGATTAGAAAAGCAAACCAATGGGGCACTATCTGCTAACCTTTGGTCTCATTAGGCTTAAGCAATCCTCCAAGTGTGGGGACAGTCTGTTTTAAAAGCAGGAAACAGATGGATAACTGGATGATCTTAAGGTCCTTTCCAACCCTAACTATTCTATGATCCTATGCAGCTGGAGCAGAGCACTGGGATCCTGGTGGATCTGCCCTGTGTGTAGCAGAGCTCCAAGCGGATTACTTGGAACTCACAAATAAGGTGGCTGTAATCAGTGCAGTGGGGTAACTGGAGCTGCTCTATCACATCAGATCAGACCAGCCCAGAAACATGATAACTTTTGTGGCTTACTTGTGAATAGCTGATAGCTCACTGCTTTGCTTATCATCCGTGGTCAAAAGAGAGTTTTAGGGTAGGAAACCCAGGAGTGCAATGTTCCATCAGGGTAAACTAACGGGAGATACCTGCTGGGCAGTGAAAGCAGCCTCAGCCGCCCTTGTACCCAGGAGAGCAGTGTGTGAAGGTGACAGGCTTGGCTGAAGCTCCGACCTGAATCTGTGTGTCCCTGTGTTAGCAGCCAAAGTCTGACAACAGGCTCTGACACCCAACACAGGGCAAATAGAAAGCTGTGCTGCCTACGAGTGTTTCAGGTGAGCCCCTGAGACTCAGTTCAGATTCCTAATGCTTTCCTGCTTCCCTGCTGTTCACAGAGCGCTTGGAGCTACGTCCTGAAGTGCAAAACGAACATGAGGCCACACCAAGGCTTTGTGAAACAGCTCTTAGACTGGGAGACCAAAATGCACAAGACCACGGTCACAGACATCTCTGAACTCGACTACTGATGAGAAGCCAGCAGGGAATGGCATTTCCCCATCTGTGCCCCTGTGCTGGTAGAAAGCTACTTGAGCTTTAAATGTAATAGAACGGCTTCCCTCTTTAGCTCCGTGGGGTTTGGGATCGGGTTTTGAAGCCATTTGGGGAGCTCACTTGTGCTGTTGAAGGCAGCAGGGTGGGAAAGCAAATCCTGCAGGATGCGGCCTGTTACCTGCTGCTCATCTCCTGTAAGCTAAGGGGATGGTAACCAGGTTACTGGGCACACTCATTACCCCAGGTACAGCGCAGCCATTGGGGTTGTCCCTGAAAAGGGTTGTCAATCCATAGCCTGGGATGGTGAATCCAGAGTGTGACTGCACCTGCTTCCAGCCCGGAGGGGTGATGACAGGATTGCCCTGTTTCAGTCCCAGTGGAAGCTGGAAGTCCCTGCATGTGAATTCACACTCAGACCCGCCTGTGCTGACAGCAGGGTAGCCCTTTGAGCTGCAAAGAGCCCTGTGCACTGGGAAAGGGCTGTGATTCTGCTCTCCATCCCTCCTGGTTTCCTTAGGCCAAGCTGCTGTTTATAAGGAAAGCCAGAATATAGCTCACAGCCCAGAAAGCAACCGTATCCTGGGCTGCATCCAAAGGAGCGTGACCAGCAGGTCCAAGAGGTGATCCTGCCCCTCTGCTCTGCTCTCGCCTCACCTGGNCCAGAAAGCAACCGTATCCTGGGCTGCATCCAAAGGAGCGTGACCAGCAGGTCCAAGAGGTGATCCTGCCCCTCTGCTCTGCTCTCGGGAGACCTCACCTGGAGCACTGTGTGCAGTTCTGGGGTCCTCAACATCAAAAGGACATGGAGCTGTTGGAACAAGTGCAGAGGAGGCCACAAGGATGATCAGGGACTGGAGCATTTCCTGTATGAAGCCAGGCTGAGAGAGTTGGGACTGTTCAGCCTGCGGAAGAGAAGGCTGCGTGGAGACCTCATAGCAGCCTTCCAGTATCTGAAGGGGGGCTATAGGGATGCTGGGGAGGGCCTCTTCATGAGGGGCTGCAGTGACAGGACAAGGGGTAACGGGTTCAAACTGAAACAGGGGAGGTTTAGATTGGATCTAAGGAAGAGATTGTTTCCTGTAAGGGTGCTGAGGCACTGGAATGGGTTGGCCAGGGAGGTTGTGAGTGCTCCATCCCTGGCAGTGTTCAAGGGCAGGTTGGACAGAGCCTTGGGTGCCCTGGTTTAGTGTGAGGTGTCCCTGTCCATGGCAGGGGTTGGGACTGGATGAGCTTTAACCCGCTCCATCCCACCCCATTCTCTGCATCCCCGCCTCCATCCCCCCCGCTCTGGCCCGGCCCCCGCCGCTGTCCCCGCCCCCGGGGCGTGCCGGAAGCGGTGGTGCCGCGGGCTCAGGCCGCAGCCATGGCGGCCATGGCGGCTTCGGCCGCCGAGTGCCTGCGGGAGTGGGAGGAGCTGCAGGACGGCTTCCAGCGCATCCAGGTACCGGCACCGGGCCCGGTGCAGGAGCAGGAGCAGGAGCAGGGCTCCGGCCGGGACACAGCCCCCGGCAGCGGTGGGGCCAGCGGGTGCAGCGCAAGGAGCGGGCAGGGCTCAGCGGTCACCCAAGGGGAAGGGTGGGCAAGGGTCCTGCGCCGCGTCTGCAGCCGGTGCCTTTCCCCATCCTTCCCTCCCTCCGGGGAGCGGATGTGTTGCGGCCGGGCCCGGATCTGGGACAAGGGAGAAACCTCCTCTTGCTCCATAAGGGGTTGCGTGGATGTCCCGGGTCAGCCCCTGCGCCTGGGATGGGTCCTGAGTACGGCTGAAGGTGCCAGCACTGCAGCCGCTAGCGCTCAGTGAACGCCAGAGCGGGAGGGGATTGCAGGTGGGGAGCAGGACAGCTCGATGGGAATGGCCATGGGGAGACTGGGACATAAATCACTGCCGCGGCACTCTGGGCTCCATTCCTCCCCTGCCGCTCAGCATCCCCAGGAGCAGAAGGGGTCCTCTGCATCCCTGCTTCACCTTTGAGAGCTGATGGAGTGCTCGATAAGAGCAGCTGAAACGTGTGTGTGTGTCAAGGTCTGGTCCAAGGGTTGGTGTGAGCAGCACTGAGTGCCCGGGGGCAGGTGGTGCTGAGGCTGTGCTCCAGCTGACCTGGACAGGCAGCAGCATTGATCCAGTGCGCTCTCGCCTTCCCCTTCTAAATATAGTGAGGAATGGGATCTGGCCTTACCCAGGTGCGGTTGGGTTACCACTGCTCCGGGAGCTGGCTCCAGCCTCCTTGTCCCAGCTCCTTCGGGGTGCTTGGGATGGAGCCATGAGCTGGTGGTACACAAGCCCCCAGGCAGGGAATGCCGCTCATCCCATCCCTGCAGCCAAAGCCACCGCTCCTGTGTGGCTCTTGGTTATATCCCTGCCACCAGCAGTGTGTTTTCCCCCTGGGTCTTTCTATTCCCCTATGCCACAATCAATGGATTCCCAATGATGGGAGCATCCCTGCAGTGGGACCGTGTTGCTGGCTAAGCTTTCACAAGGGCGGCAGACCCAAGCCATGGGCAAGGCAGGAGCAGACTGTGCCTGTAGATAAATCCCTTGGGATTGGGGATGGGCATCCCCAGGGGCTGATTCTGCCCTTCAGGCTGTCCCCAAACACGCCTGTCCTTGTACACTCTGGGTACCAGTGCTGTGCAGGTGAAGTTAAGGACAGCAGATACCCGCACAGAGGGCAGGCGGCTGTAGTGCGTGGTGTCCTCTGCTTGCCAGGACAACCACAGGCTGTACAAGCAGAAGCTCGAGGAGTTAACCAAGCTGCAGGATGGAATCTCCAGCTCCATCGCACGGCAGAAGAAGCGGCTGAAGGAGCTGGCCTTGTCCTTCAAGAAGTAAGTGGTTGTTGTGCGAAGGACGGGAGTGTCAGACCTCAGCCCTGGCTCCAGCACAGCCCCTCCTGCAGCCTCCCTGGCAGCAAATTGCTGTGGAGCTCTGAGCTCATCCAGGTGGATCCTCCTCAGCTCCCCTTTCCTCTGCCCCCATTTGTGCCTTGTTTGCAGCTTGCAAGGACTTTGCAGGGAACCTGAGCTGCACAGAGCCCTCCCCATCCTTCCCAGAGGGTGAAAGGACCCATCTGGCCTCTCCTCCCTCTCATTCCTGCTTCCTTGAGCAGCATCCCAGCCTGACAGTGGAGCTCGTGGAGTCGTGGACTTGCCTCCTGCCCATCTTCCCTGTCCTTGGGGTGTCCTTGCCTCAGACAGTCACGTATTGAGCTCCAGCACATGCTGAGTGTGTTCCAGATGCTATCCTGACGCCAGCACCTTGTTTCCTCCCTAGATGCAAAGCCCACGTGAGCCCCGAACAGCAGGAGACCATCCAGGAGACCCAGAGCCTGATAAAGGAGAGGCAGAATGTGTTCTTTGAGATGGAGGCCTACCTGCCAAAGAAGAACGGGTAAGAGGCACCTTGTCCCTGGGTGAAACACCACGTCCTCCCTCCATGTCCTCACCTCCTGGTGACAGCCTCACAGCCACGCTGGAGGATGCCTGGGCAGGAGCCAGGCTGAGCCTCTGCCTCCAGTGGCTTTCACCTGCCCTTGAACAGTGGCCATGGGTCAGGGGAAGCCCTGGTAACACCCCTGTACCCGTGGGACATATGGGGTGTTATTGGGGTTTAACCACACCAGCAGGCAAGTACCACTGGCTCAGTCCCGCCTTGGTGGGATGGGGTGAGTAGGGACAAGGTGAAACCTGGGGGTTGAGACAAGTTTAATAATGGAAATAAAGTAGAAGATAATAACAACAATAGTGATAATAATAATAGGGAAAAGAGAGAGGAATAAAGCCGGAGACAGGCAGATGATGCACAATACAATTGCTCACCACTCACTCACTGATCCCCAACTGGTGGCTCCCACCCAGCTCCCCCCCCATTTTCTATTCTGAGCCTGAGGTTCTCAGCCATGGAATACCCCTTTGGCCAGCTGAGGTCAGCATTCCTGGCTCTGCTCCTCCCCAGCCTCTTGTGCTGCTCCTCGCTGGCAGAGCACAGGAAGGTGGGATGTCCTTGTTGCTAAGAAGTGCTTATCCCAAACCATCGCTGTGTTATCACCGTTACTCTCACACTAAAGCCAAACCAGAGCACGGCCCCAGTTACTAGGAGGAGAATAACCCCTATCCCAGCCCAAACCAGGAGCGGGGTGTGCTCAGCCACCCTTCCCTGTGCCCTTGGGAGGCGATGCCAGTGCACTTGTGCCAGTCACGCTGCCTGGCAGCTCCGGGTGGGAGACAGCTGGGAGCTGCTGGATCCCATGGGATGTCTCTGCAGAGCATAGCCTGTCCTAATGCCTTTGCTCTCTCCCCAGGTTGTACCTGAGTCTGGTGCTCGGGAACGTGAACGTGACGCTGCTCAGCAAGCAGGCCAAGTACGGCTCCTGCACCCGGTGCTTTGCATGGCTGGGGATCCCCTGGCACCAGGGAACAACGGCAGCTCCTCCGGGATGAGTTGCTGCATGTGCGGACACGTGGCCTGCCCGGTGCGGGTCCTGCATCCAGAACCAGCTGAGCCCTTAACTCCTTGCATCCTTGCTGCTGGGCTGGGATGGACCTGCAGCTCGCAGAAGCTAAATAGGATCCTCCATTGATGCTGTGCCGGGTTTCCCTGTGTTAGGGACTTCCAGGAGAGACAGACCCATGCAGCCACTGGCAAACCCCCTCCTCTTCCCTTCGGGAAACACCAAGGGCTGGTTTTGACTCCTGAGAGCATCCCCACAGTGGGACACCAGTGCCTGAGGTGCCCAGCCAGGAGCTCATGTTCCCTCCCTCCATTCCCCAGGCCTCTCCTTGGAGTCAGACCCATCTGCCCAGAGCCCTTGATGGTGTCTCACCTTGAGCAAGCAGCCTGGTGTGCTCTCTTTAGGAATACCGGGGAGATGGGGCTTTTCCTGAGCATGTCCTAGTGATCCCCAATGGAACATCACTTTTGCCCAGCTGGGTGGGATGGGAGGACACAGAGTTTCCAGCAGCCACCTTGCTCCAAGCCTGTCCCTGTGTTCCCCTGCAGGTTTGCTTATAAAGATGAGTATGAAAAGTTCAAGCTCTACCTCACCATCATCTTACTCATTATCTCCTTCTCCTGTCGGTTCCTCATCAATACCAGGTGAGTCTGGCTTGGATACTGGGCAGGGATCTCCTCCCAGAGCCCTTGTGTCCTCCTGTCCCATTCTGGAAGGTCCAGAGGAGATCCTGGCAAAGGATCTGGCTGCTGCCCTGCTGGCTTTTGTGGCTGCTGTGGTCTCACTGTGGCCATGGTGATGATGGGGAAGCAGCTCTCACTGCCTTGGTGGGCATCCTGCTGTCCCAGCGCCTCTGCTGCTGCCTTTACACCCTGCTTTGTGTGACACCAGGGTCACAGACGCCGTCTTTAACTTCCTCCTGGTGTGGTACTACTGCACCCTCACCATCCGGGAGAGCATCCTGATCAACAACGGATCCAAGTGAGTCCCATGGGCTTGGGAAGGGGGCATGCAGCAAGTTGGCCTCCTCCGTAAGGAGATGGTGTTGGGAGTTGGGACCCATCACATAGCTCCATGCTTCCCAAGGGAGCAGCTTCCTCCTACTCAGGGTGTGTAGCAAAGCCTGGGGATGAGCTGTAGGAGCAGGGCAGGAGAAGCTCCCCACGCAGAGGTGGGGTGGGAAGGTGGAGCAGCAGTGGGAAGGGCCCTGCTCTCCTGGTACGTGTTTGGGTGCTCAGGACCTGACTTCCCTTCTCGGTGTCTGCCTTCCAGAATCAAAGGCTGGTGGGTTTTCCATCACTACATCTCTACCTTCCTCTCGGGGGTCATGCTGACGTGGTAAGTCTGTGTCCCCCATCCCATGGGGGTCCTTGCTCAGGTGCCTTCACTGCCCCGAGCCATGGCCATAATCCTGCTCTGTGGGTCTAACAGTCAGCTCCATGTACAGGGTGGGCTGGGAAACACAAGGTGGTCCCTAGTGCCCAACCTGGGGTGTCCCCCCTGCTTCAGTGGGGCAGGCCAGGCTGGCTGGGCCTCCTCTCACCCCATACGTGTCCATCCACAGGCCAGATGGGCTCATGTACCAGATGTTCAGGAACCAGTTCCTCTCCTTCTCCATGTACCAGAGTAAGTGCTGCCATGGGGGGTGTGACAGAGGGCTGGGCACGCCTGCCTGCCTCCATAGCACAGGCAGACCTGGCTGTAGCTGCTCCCAGCTCCTGGGCTCACCTGGGTTTGCCCTTTGCTGGTGCTGGGATGGGCAGTGTGGGGCTGTGCCAGCGCCAGGCTGATGCCTGGGCCCGTGCTGACCGTGGCCATTCCCTCCCCACAGGCTTCGTGCAGTTCCTGCAGTACTACTACCAGAGTGGGTGCTTGTACCGGCTGCGAGCGCTGGGCGAGAGGCACAACATGGACCTGACCGTGGGTAAGCCAGGATCTCCCCAATCCCAGTGGAGCTGCTGCTGCCACTGCCTCCATCCCAGCCCCGGCCTGGTGCTGGCCTCACTGAGAGCTCTGGTTTCTGGTCAAGGCAATGGTGACAGTGGCTTTAGGTTCAGGGTTGGTTTGGCTCTTGCTTATCACTGGCAGAAGTAGGGAAAGCTGCAAGTGAAGCCAAAGTTGAGAGCAGCATCTCCCATGAGGCAGCAGCATCCCATAGGGTGGATGCTCCCCTGCTCCTGCTCTCCTGGGGCTACCAGGCTCCAGCTGCCACATTCCCGGGTCCTCAAAACCTTCTTCCTTTGCAGAGGGTTTCCAGTCCTGGATGTGGAGAGGCCTCACATTCCTGCTTCCCTTCCTCTTCTTTGGACATGTGAGTGCACACTGATGCAAGAGGCCAGAGCCTCAGGTGGGAGCAGATCCTGCTGTGTACCTGGCAGCACAGGTCATAGAATGGCTTGGGTTGGAAGGGACCTTAAAGCCCATCCAGTTCCAATCCCTGCCATGGGCAGGGACCCCTTCCACTGGAGCAGCTTACTCTAAGCCCCTGTGTCCAACCTGGCCTTGAGCACTGCCAGGGATGGGGCAGCCACAGCTTCTCTGGGCACCCTGTGCCAGCACCTCAGCACCCTCACAGGGAACAGCTTCTGCCTCAGAGCTCAGCTCAGTCTCCCCTCGGGCAGGTTGAAGCCATTCCCCTTGTCCTGTCCCTACAGACCCTTGTCCCAAGCCTCTCTCCAGGTTCCCTGTAGCCCCTTTAGGGACTGGAGCTGCTCTCAGGTCTCCCCTTCAGGAGCCTTCTCTCCCCCAGGCTGCCCCATCCCAGCTCTTTCAGCCTGGCTCCAGAGCAGAGCTGCTCCAGCCCTCGCAGCATCCCCATGGCCCTGCAGGCTGCTTTAGCTGCACAATGCAGATACAGGGAAGTGCTTTCAGCAAACACTGAGCCTTTTCTTCCCTCCAGAGCACTCCCAACCTCCACAGCTTGGGTTGGTGCTTGGTGTTTGTGCCCAAAGGGAGCAGTTGGGTGAGCATCAATGTGGGGCTGAACCTAAACCCCTCTCACTCTCCTCTCTCCTGCAGTTCTGGCAGCTCTACAACGCCGTCACCCTCTTCCGGATGCTCCAGCACCCAGAATGCAAGGAGTGGCAGGTAAGGGGAGGGGGTCCTGGGCAGAGGGTGCCCCTCACCCTTCGTTGCTGCTTACCCATCCCTCCATAGGTTCTCATGTGCGGCCTCCCCTTCCTCATCCTCTTCCTGGGCAACTTCTTCACCACCCTCCGTGTCGTGCACCAGAAGTTCCAGAACAAGAACAAGGACATGAAGCAGGATTAAAGAGGGGCAGCTTGGGGACCAGGACTGTTTCTCCCCACCAGCTCCATCTCCCATCCTTGTATCTCCTCGATGCCGTCCAGACTTTGGTGTCTCACCCCATCCCTTGGGTGTGGGATGGGAACAGACCGTGTATTCTCTGTGGTGCTGGATCCATGTCCCTGTCACTCCCTTGGAGGCGGGAGCATCCTGCACCTCCTGCCCCATCTGCCTTTACTTGCAGGGGAGCAGCGTGCCCAGGGCTGCTGCTCCCTCCCCTCAGCCCTGAAGACAGTTACTGGTCCTTGGTGTCAAGCCCAGCTCTGTAAGTGCTCCCCATCTCAATGCACCATGGGGACAAGGCAGTGTCCAGGGGTGATGGTCACCCCCTTCCAAGACCCTCATAGGCAGCCCTCTTTCTGTTCCAAAGCAGCTGGAAGTGCTGGCTCTTACCCCAGTTCCTCCTTTACCATCAAGCCCCAGGGCAGAGGCAGAGGAGCAGCAGCACCAGAGGGGTGGGAACACCAAGATCCTGATCCAGGCTTCATCCTGGAGCTGTGCAAACAGCACCTTTGGCATCTCTGGAGGAGGCGCTTGTGTCAATAAAGGGAAGGTGCTGCCTGGGACACTGAGGCAGTGTCACAACAGCTCCTGTGGTTCTGGCTCCTGTGGCACTGGGCCCCTAACACCCGGGGTGGTGGTGGGGGGAAAGAACCATCCCCACGTGCCCCTGGGGTGAAGGGTGCTGTGGACACCTTGCTTTGGCCAAGCTGAGCCCAGCAGGACCTGAAATGGAAGTGAAGCTCTGCCCCCCCTCAAGTGCTGTGCCCCAGTGCAAAGCCATCGCTGTGGCCCAGCAGAGCCTCAGCAGGAAGCAGATGACACAAAGAGGGGTTTTATTCCAAGGGCAGATGTATTTAAATAATTTAGAGCCATTGGACAGCCTGAAGGTGCCTCCAACCCCCTCCCCCCCCCATTAAGTCACAAAAGATGTTAAAATAAAAACAGTATTTATAAAATGACTGCTCAGCAGGAGGAAGGGGCTGGGCACAGGGGAGCTGCAGGGCCCCTGAGGCCTGAGAGACACCCCTCCCCCCAAACAGAGGGGAGATGAGGCATCCCCTCCCTGCTGCAGCAAAGGTGGGCAGCGGGGACTGGAGCAGGGTCCCTGCAGGGTGCTGATGGCACAGGGCAGTGCCGTGCCCATGCTGTGCCCTCACACCAGCCCCCCCAGCACAGGGCAATGCTGGCTGCTCCACACGGGATAAGGCAGCACCTCATGTTCAGGGAAGGACCCCAGAGCTCCCCCAGCACCATCCATCCCCTCTGCCCCACATCAGTCGCATCCCTACCTCAGTGCTGGTGCCATGAGGTGCTCCCTGGGTACCAGCAGCACCACAGCCCCAGCTACCCCCCCTGCCCTTCTCAACCCCATCCACCCTAGGGCACACAGCCTGGCCTGGGGCTGCCATGACCCAGGAGGGGTTGGGAGTGACGCTGGGGTAGCTGTGTGCTGGGGACACCATCACCCACAGCAGCAGCAGGCGAGCAGGCACTTCCCACCTCCCATGGGCCCAGGCTGGGGACCTGTTCCCTCCGTGGTCCCGCTCTTAGCTCCAGACATCCAAGGAATAGCGGCCCTTTGTCATCAGTTTCTTTACATAGTCCATGGCCTGGGGCTGGCTCATGTTCCCAAACTCAGCCACGATCTCGTAGAAGGTGTTCTGCACATCCCGGGCCATGTTGCGAGCATCACTGGAAACAAGGGGACCATGAGGAAGGCATCAGAGCTCCTGCCACCCAGACAGGGACAGTTCACCCACCCCAACCCATCAGTGTTACACAAGGACAGTGTAACCCTGATAACACTGAGTCACCTTCATCTTCCTGAGAACAGGAATGTTTTTCCCTGCCACCGGACCTACCCGCACACGTAGATATGAGCGTTCCTGTCATGAACCAGCTTCCAGATGTTTTCCTTGTTCTTCTTCAGCAAGTGCTGAACATAAACCTGGTAAGAAACAAGGCAGGAGTGAGGCAAGGGGAGCAGAGCCCCCATAGCACAGCCGAGCCCATGGACACAGCTGTCACAGTGGTGCTGGGTGCTCCTATGGCTGCAAGGGGAAAGCTCCAGCCCTCAGGGCCCTTCCCCACTGATGGGGGGCAGCTTGAGCACGGAGCAGGGTGGTACCTTCTCAGCCTGGTCCCTAGAGAAGGCAACGTGGAGCTGGGTGAGGGTCTCATCCTGCAGGAAGCGGCCCAGCTCCTCCCGGTACAGGTAATCCTCGCGCTCGCGGCGGCAGCCATAGTACAGCACCGTCTCACCCACCTCTTTGCCTGCAGACACAGCACCCATCAGCTGCACCCTGCAGCCCTGTCCTTCCCCCTGCCCTCATCCTGCCAACCCAAGGGAGGCAGAGCTGCACCATGCTCCAGGGAGACCTTGGAGCAGCTCCAGTGCCTAAGGGGGCTGCAGGAAGCCTAGAGAGGGACTTGGGACAAGGGTCTGTAGGGACAGGACAAGGGGAATGGCTTCAACCTGCCCAAGGGGAGACTGAGCTGAGCTCTCAGGCAGAAGCTGTTCCCTGTGAGGGTGCTGAGGCGCTGGCACAGGGTGCCCAGAGAAGCTGTGGCTGCCCCATCCCTGGCAGTGTTCAAGGCCAGGTTGGACACAGGGGCTTGGAGTAAGCTGCTCCCAGTGGAAGGGGTCCCTGCCCATGGCAGGGGTTGGAACTCGATGGGCTTTAATGTCCCTTCAACCCAAACCAGTCAGGGATTATGTGACTGCTTCTGCTTCTGAGGGGAAGCTTGAGACTGATTCCCAGAAGCAAGCATAGAAATGAGTGTAAGTGATGGCTGTGGTTATCCAGAGACACGGAGGCATGGCCAAAGAACTGACTCAGGTCCATCTGCCCTCCTCCATGGCCCAGAGGAGCACAGAGCATCCCCACACTGAGCAAAACCCCATCTCTGCCGCTCACCCTGCTCTTGCCTAAACCCATGGGTGATGTGAGCAGCTCCAGCTCTACCAACCGATGCCACAAAGCACCCTCCTGCAGCGGCTGCGGTCCCCAGGGGCACTCACCCTGCTGCTTGAGCCAGGCCCGCTCCTGAATGAAGCCCATGAAGGGGGCAATGCCAGTGCCTGGTCCGATCATGATGACAGGGGTGCTGGGTTTGAAGGGCAGGCGGAACTGCGACTTCCTCACGTACATGGGCACCAGGGAGCTGCTCCCGTTGTCGGTGGGCACCTTGCCCTTGAGCCAGTTGGTGGCCACCCCTTTGTTCACGCGCCCCGTCTTGGTCTCGTACTCCACGGTCACGGCACAGATGTGGATGGAGTTGGGGTGAACCTACAGGGAAGGGGGTTCAGTGCCAGGCAGAGGCAGCCCCATGGGGCTCAGTGTGTTCAGGGGGCAGGAGTTTAACCCAACAAATCAAGGCAGAGCAAACCTCTCACCAGACCCCCTATGGGGCTTCTGTCTTGCACCCAACTCCTCATAGGAGCACTGAGCTCCCCTCAGTAATGCCAACAGCCTCAAGGGCTTCAGGCACAAAGCAATGAGTGAATTTTGACTGACCCTTAAAGTGCCACCTTGCTTCCAAGCCCCAAAAACAAGGCCTACAGGCAAGGAGGAGCAGGGCTGTATGGGAGGGTGGTGGTGTCCAAGTACAACCAGATGCAGTGTGGGATCCTCTGCAGCCCCTGTGGCAGCTGGGATGATCCCCTCTCCTCATGCATAGAGAGAACTAAAGGTGCCCCTCTCACAGAAAGCATTGCCGAGGTGAGCTCCCCATGTGCAGCTCCCCATGGCACTGTGGGGCTGTAGCTGAAGGGGTCCCTCAGCAGCCTCAGCCCTGCACACTCACCTTGGAGGAGGAGGCGATGGAATAGTAGCGGGCTTGCAGGCGGGGCAGGAGCTCACACAAGTGATCAATGGGGGGGCAGAGGGAGGGCATATCCTGCAGGATGGCCAGGATGTTCCTGCGGGCTTCCACCACCCAGCTGAGGTAGAGAGCCTGCGGGCAAGGAGGGCACACGCATTACACCTGCCCTATGAGAGCAGCAAACCCCCAGCTCTCTGCATCCCTTCTGGGGACATCCCAGCATCCAGCTGAGCCCAGCAGTGATGTTGGGAAGGCCACGGCTCTCACCTTGCCCTCGGGAGCAGAGGATGCCATCTTCCGGAGGCGCTCCTGCTCGCTGGGGTCCGTGGCATACTGAGCCAGCTCATAGAGCACGTTGGTGCGGGGCGGGTTGGTGATGTCCAGGTAGTAGGTGAGTGCTGTGCGGTAGGACGTGGGGCAGGGGAAGGGATGCTTCTTATTGGATTCCTCTGGAGAGGAGGGAGAGGAAAAGAAACGGGAAGTTAGCAACCACACGCGGTTATGGCAGGTTTCCTGCCAGCAGATACAGGCAGTGAATGAGAGCTGGAGATAGAGCAGGCTTCAGGGAGCCCTGGGTTCAATCAGCCCTGATCCCACGTTAAAACAGCTCCATCTCCCAGTAGCCCAATTGGTGTTCCACAGATGCCACCTGGCAGCTTATCAGCAAAACAATACACCCTGTGCTCCACCAAGTGGGGCTCTCTGCCCCGAGACACCCATACACAGAAGCACCCAATAAGCTCCAGACCAAGCAGAGTGCCTGTTCTACACAGCTAATTTGGCCTCGCATATTTATGCCTCCTTCAGATCTGGCCTCCGACGTGTTCTCAGTCTCCTTTGGCCATGGCCAGCTGTGCTCAGAGCCCCCTTGGGAAAGGTAAGCACCAGCAGACAAGGCTGGAGCCATGCATTTCCACAAATTAAGAGATCCATAAGGGACAGGAGCTCTCTTAAAGCTTCTGGGTGACCACGTCCGATGCCTCAGGTCAGGCTGCTTCACGAGCAAGATGGGCAGCAGCTGCCATCTCCCTCCTGCCAGAGGCCAGCTCTGCTGGGAGCACTGCCCAAGAAGAGCTCTTTGTATCAGCACAAGTGCTCCCTGCTGCGCCTCCTCCAAGGGCTGAATAACAGCATCTCAGACACTATGGCCCCTGTTGAGCGCTGGGGCTGCTGCAGCAGAGGGATGCTCTGGTGGGCTGATGCTCTGTAATTAGGAGCGTGCTGTTGCATAATGTGTTGTTGAATGGCACACAAGTGCATTTCACAACTGACCCACTTCAGCTGGCTCACAGCAAGCAGGCTCCGTGCCACTGTTAAAATGCCATGGCATTCCGAGTGGCAACAGGACATCTCTGTCTGCCTGGAGGTGCCCTATGGGACCTGCAGGTGACCTGGCTCCTGCTCTGGTGAGGAGGACCGAGGCCATAGCTGCAGGTGGAGAACTACAGATGTTCAGGGTGATCCGTACTCACCATCCAAGTTGTTCAGGGACATGATCGTGTCCAGATTCGTGCCCAGGATCTCACCAATCTGATTGACCAGAGAGGAGTCGTTGGCTGGGTACACAGCCACGTGGTCCCCGGATTCATACCTGGCATGAGAGCAGGAGGAGAGCAGATGAAACTGCTTCCTATCCACCCCAACCCGCTCAGCTGGATGACAAACTGGCTGCTGCCAGGGGCAGTAGGACCACACCAAGACCTGAGCTGCTACACAGTGCCTGCACAATCAGGGATCCCAATGAGCCACCAGCAACAGCAGAAATGAGCATTGTGGAGCAATGGTTTTAGGAACCAGGGTTTTCAAAAGGGACCGCCAAGATAACAGCAGGTTTTGCTACAAATTTCAACCAGGTCAGACTTCCAGCAGGCACAGGCCAATTCTGTGACAGGCAAGGAACAAAGTAGCTCAACATCTCTGTAGTGCAAGAGCTGGGAGCAAGTCCACATGTGGGGTATCTGACACGTGGTACAGAAGCCCAGAAAAGCAGTGTTAAGTGATTAAGGAAACAAGGTCCCCTCCTGACACGCTGGATGAGGCCAGTGCCACATCCTTGTTCCTTGCTCCTGGTGCAGACTGCTCCTGCCAACATAAAAGCACAGTCTCCCATGTGAAGCTACCTGATTTTGGAATTGGAGATGTCCAGCTCCAGGTGCATGAGGTGCCGCTCTCCACCCTCATTCAGCTTGCGGTTCTCTGTCACCTGGGCCAGGAAGGGGTTCTTGGCATCAAACGGCCTGGAAGGGAAGACAAGCACCCTCTGTGTTACATTCCTGCAGGCTCTCAGTGCTGGCTGCATCCAGGCACGTTCCCTCTGCCCTCAGAGCAGGCTCCTTGCATGTGAGTACAGGACTGTCCTGGTTTGTGTTTCAAAGCACACCATAGCACTGAACAAATGATGCTCCTGCTGCTACCCAGGAACTGCCACACTCCAAAGAACTACTTCAGGTTGGCCTTAATTTAGACAGCTCATCTCCCCACAGCAACAGGGCAAACACCCATGGTGCATTTTAGCTACTCCAGATGAGGACAGGCTCCGAGTAACCTCAGGAGGGCATCTGTACCACGCTAACAGCACAAGTGAACACAGCCATCTTCACACAACCTATGGTTCATAACTGGGGAATCTGAGAGCCCCAGTGGAGATCAGAGCCCATTTCTCTTGGGCAGAGACCTCCCTATGGCTGCATTGCAGGAATGACCCTGCCTGCAGAGCGGGTGTTGTTGGGAAGAGCAGGGATCCATCAGTTGATCCTGTCCAGGGTGGACTGGCACTTACGGCTTCTGGTTCTCATAGCTCTTGAGACGACCCATTTCACCGGTGTAGACCTTGTTCATGTTCACATCTGTGTGCACCACCAGCTCATACTGCCGGATGCTGGAGGAGGAAGGGGGAAAGAGGACAACGTTAAGCTGGAAATCACAAGGTACAGCTGGAAGCAGCACTTCACAAGTCTGGAGAGGGAAGAGCAGCTCAGGGCTGGTGGCACAGCTGCCGTCAGAGGTGGCCAATCTCTCTGACACCCAAAAGAGCCTGCTCCCATACCCACCTAGACTCTTCTCCTGTAGCCTCCACCCCGAAGTGCTCGCACACCGCTGGCCAGAACTGCTCTCTCCAGGTGATGAAGTCTTCCTCCAGGCTAGCCAAGGCAAAAGATTCAATGAGCTGTGGCTTGCCAAGATCCCTATGGACTCCCTGCCTTCACCATGGGAAAAGGCATTTGCCCCTAGACCCAAGCAATCTGGTACCTCCCCATGCCCATAGGAGAGCATCTTCAGATTCCTTGGGAACTGTTGCTATACCAGGCAGCCCTCCCTTCACCTACGGTACCAAGGAAGGCTCTGCTACCCAGGTTCATCTTTAACTCATCTCCCCTTTGCCCACTCCTGCCATCAGGTCACCCTCCTCAGAGGCAGATTCCACCACAGCAATGCTTATCATTCTATGCTGAGCCTCCCGCACACAGCACATCCCTCCAGCAGATCTTGCTGCCCTTTGAGGTAAAGCCACAGGATGATGGGATTTTCCCAGGTTACACGGCTACCCACAGAGTACACCCAGAGAAAAATCATTGTCCAAGGTGGAAAACTGCTGCCTTCCACCATTAAACCAACAGTCTGCAGGGAAACAGTTTTCCTGCACCACAGGGATAGGTAAGTTTATCCATACAGGCTGTGTTAGCAACGGAGCTGCAGTAGTGCAAAGCAGACTGCAAAGCCTCTTCAGGTATGTAACTATGGTCATTTAAAGGTAATGTGGGATTTTCCAGACACAGGATCCCCTAGGATACTCAAAGTGTACAGGGATCTGATTGTGGGTGAGAGCACACAGACACAAACTCAGTTCCCACAGCTATCCCTATGGAGTTTATTGCTGTCTCAGCAGTAGAGCCAACTCCCTGCCAAAGTTCCTTCCAACATGCTTTGGCATTCCAAGCCAAACTACTCACTTGCCATCATCATCTCCCAGCCCAAGTTCAAAGATACGCTGGGCTCCAAGTTCTTCCAGTCTCTTATCCACATACTTCCCCATGGCATTGAAGTGCTCATAAGTCTTGTTGCCCAGCCCAAAGACCTGGAAGGGAATACTGATGAGCATGGAGAAGCAGAGGATTGACTTCTCCCACTCTGTTGGCATCCTCTGACCAGTATCACCCTGCAAGGGATGTTGAAGACAAGACAGCAAGGCCTCTCCCAGCTCCCCATCAGCTCTTTGTGGGCCTTGAGGAAGAATCTATCACTGCACAGTGATCAGTAGGCACCAGCAGCCCATGTCAAGAGGATACAAAAGCTGCCTGCACCATCTCCTCAAGGGACCAGTAAGAGCCTAGACACCCATTACTGTCCCTTGCCTCCCACAAACAGCTCAGCAAACGTTTGCTCACTGCTTTATACAGAGCAGCTTAACATCTTCCAGCAGCGGCTTCTCTCCTCACTTGCAGTTATTGTGCTGCCTAAGGCATTTGGCTGGGGTTTAGGTGAGGTGGCTGCATCTCAAGCAATTATTCAGCAGAGGAAAAGAGCTCCCTCCACACTGCACCAAGTGATTTCATTTGTGGGATAAGATCTGGCCCAGGGCTGCTCAATTAGCTCCTGAACAGCAGCAGCAGCCTCTAACTCATTTAGAGACCTTGTATTCAAGGCCTGCTGCCTGTTTGTGGCAAGACATTTCCAGCAAACCCTTGTGATTTAGGGAGTGAAGAGAGTTCTCCAACACCTGCATTTGAAGCCCCCAGATAGATGTTTGCAAGTGTCCATGAACAGGGACTGCATCTGACACAGGCAAAGACATCACGTTGTGTCTTCACCCAAGCCATGTGCAGGCACAATGGAAGGCTACTGACTTTGCTGCCCAAATACAACATAAACTGGAATGGAGCCACTTACTGCAAACCGGAGACCGGACAAGTCAGCATCAGCCTCCTGCAGCCAGTCATAGAAGTCTTGGGCATTGTCTGTGGGGTCCCCTTCCCCATACGTGGCCATGCAGAACACAGCTAAGGACTTGTCGATCTCAGAGAGGCGACTCAGGTCCGACTGCAGCCAAAGGAAAGAATAAACCCTCAAGGATCCTGCAGCGTGGTTATTGGGCAAGCCTATTCCTACCATACAGCTCTGGTGTCCAAAACAGCACCATGCAATGGCAAGCAGCTGATTGCAAATAGGGTTGGGAAAGGCCAGACCCACCCAAAAGCACCCTCACTGACTGCAAGCCAATACTTTTACCCCACCAGAAAAAATGATGGGATTTTCCAAAGCTTTAAGGGACCAGGACTGTTGTTCACTCTGGAGAACACCACAATGTCAATGCCTCTGCCCAAGACTGCAGCAGTACAGGATCACTGCTAACCACTGAAGGGACACAGCAAGCTTCATGCTGCCAGTGGATGACTCAACTCCCAAACACTCCAGGTTACCTTCCTCCTTCAGTCATATTGCAGCATTCCATAGCAAGGACCAAGCCCATCTCTGCTTCTCTCAGGCTGACCTTTCCTTCTCTAAATGACACCACTAAAAGGGCAACTTATCCCTTGGTCAGGCTCCTTCTGGGTTTTGGGGGTTCACTAAAAGGATGTTGCCTATCCTGAGGCTGCTCATGGTTAAATTACCAAGTCATACTCCTCTGGATCTGCTGCCATGCCCCGTAGGCCGTAGCGATGAGCATCTTTGGAGAGACGGTTGGCAAACTCCTCTGCTGTCCCCGTCTGGGAACCATAGAAAACCACTATGTTCCGCCCCTGCATAGAAGGAGAAATCCCTGTTAAATGGTGATTATTCATTCAGCAAATACATGGATGAGCACATCTTAGAGGCAAAGGAAACACCTAGGACCAGGAGCCCTGCACTGCAACCTAACGGCAACCAGGAGCCTGTGCTTGTACAGGACTCCCTGCTGGGTTTGTGGCACACAACTACAAGTGGTATTAAGAACATGACTCTTGTCAGCCTCAGAGAGGTGACTCAGATCAGACAAACACCCAAAGTAAAGAATAAACCCTCAAGATCTACCCTCAGCCTCAAGGCTGCAGTGTGACTCCTGTAACAGGGAGCTCCCTGGATAAGAAAGGCTCCCAAAGCTCTGGCAAAGTGCCTAAGAACCAGAGCTCCTGCTCTGCCACAAGCCAGCTGCTCTGAAGTGAAACAGGAAATACATCCAGCCCTTCCTTCTTCCTCTGCTTCCTCTTGTGTTCACTCCAGCACAGCCAAAAGCTGCAAGTTCTGTGTACAACTCCCATTCCAGAGTGAACCAGTCTGGCAACCAAGCATGCACATGAACAACAGCCAAGCAATGACTTTAAGTCTCTGCCATTTCCCTCCTGACTTTGATCTCGTGTTACTCTCTTTTTGCCCCGAAATTTCACTTCAAATTTGGATGCATGGGTCTGCATCCAAACCAAGTCCCCTCTGTGACAGCTAGACAGAGGGCAAGGAAGGCCACGAGCTCCCTTCTCAGCACCCCAGAGTGCTCTGGAGCCAGAGTAAGCAGCTTACCGTCTTCTTCATCTTCTCAATGAAGCTGCTGTCTCTCACCGGAGCTGCTCTGAAAGACAAGAGGAACATCCTTTCAGATGAACGTGTTCATTCTTTAAGGTCAGGAACAAGGAATTGAAGAAAAGTAGCCCAAAAATCTCAGGATAACTGCCCAAAGGGGTGGGAGTCCCCACTGTCCGCTCTTATTTACCCAGGAATGTCCATCACTCAGCTGGGGAGCTGCTTCGCACACAACCATGGAGCAGGGTCTCAGAGGGGGAAAGCTGACCCCTTGCCCTACCTCCATCAGTAAACCCACAGGCACTCAGCCCTGGGTGTCAGGAAACCTTTCCTCCATCAGAGGTTTCACAGCTGAGCAGGTTACAAGGACCTCACAGAGCCACGATGCACGAGCAGGTCTCTGGATAAACCTCCCTGCTCCCCTCACTGCAGCAGCTCAGTCCTGAGCCATGCCCCCCCAAGGGCAGATTCCCCAAGCTTAAAGTCAGGCAGGGCTAAAATCCAGCTGTTTCCACCCCAAAACCACAGGCCAGACACAAGTCCCAGAGCTGGAGAGCCCTGCGGAGCAAACGGACATAGCTCATCAGACCCACAGAGCCTCAGCAAGGGAGCTGCTGCCTGATGAGGTCCTGAAGGGCTCCCACGCTGGGGTTTCCAGCTCCAGCATGGATCTCCAGCACAAAGCGTTTGCACAGAGGCAGCTTTCTCTAGCTTGGAAGAGGGATAACCCACAGCAGCATCAGTAACATCAAGGCAGAGATTCACACAGCTATGAGTACTCTATTAGGTAGGGAGCCAGAAGAGCTTTGCTATCCTAAGCACATCCATGGGTTTTAGAGGCCTGGAGTGAAAGCAGCCCAGCTCTAGGGAGCTTCAGAGGTGGCTCTAGCTACAGTCACATTAGGTGCTGGGTCTTTTCAAGGCAGGAAGACAAGTGCCAGGAGCTCACTTGCTGTCTTCTCCCCTCTACTGAAGCTCCAGCAGTAGGGAGGAGGAACGTGGGACCAGCTCCTGTTTCTCTTTCACAATGCAGGAATGCAAGGCTGGGTGTCCTGTGGGAAGGGAGAAGCCTCCAGGCAAAAAACAAATGGGATTTGGCTCAGGCTCATGTGAGAATGTGCAGAGCTCACCAATAGCTTCCTAAACTGCAGCCCAGAGGGAGGGAGCTCTGTGGATGCACAGAGACATTTGCAGGGCACACATGCAGAGCAGCAGGGTGGGTGACACTGCAAAGCACACCTTCAAGCACCCCCCCTTTCACCCAAAGGGATCCAGGAGCTCCATAACCAGGCCTGACAGCTCCAAGTACCTACAGCCTCATACAGTACACATGGAGGATGAGCAGACCCTACCCAAAAGGCAGACGTGCTCCCAGGAGAGCGCTGTCTTGCACCCTCCAGTTTGCCCTCTCTGAAGTTACCAGTCTCCCCACACTGTCATTTGTCCCTTGCTGGGAACAGGGATATCACAAGCATCTTGAGAGAAGCCCCAACACTGTCAATGCTGCCACCAGGATGGGGGTTAGGCAGAGCTGCCCCCCAGCCTGCTCACAAGACTCAGCTCTCACTTCACTTTTGGCTCCCCAGTGAGCATCTTTGGTTCACTGCCCTCTGGAAATGGGACCCAATTAAACCCACTGCTGGGTCAACTGCTAAACAAACTGCTTTTAAAGGAGGGAAAGAAAGTGGTTTACATCTTTTCAGCAGCTCCCTTTGGAAGGGAAAAGGGTACGGCACATGGAGCTGGTCCCTTTTCAAAGGAGCAACCCTGCACTGAAGTGTTGTGGTGTGGAACAGTTTGCGGCTCAGACACAGCCGAAATAATGAGTCTGGCTTTTATAAAGAGCTACACAACTCCCTGGAACTGCTTCATCAGAGTGGCTTGAAACTCTGAGCTGCAAAAGCACACAGATGCCAGAGACAAAAACAACAGACAGGGAAACTTAGACGTGTGTTTTCAGCAGCGACTGCTCTTACAGCTTAGGTAGCTCAAGGTAGCAACTAAGAGAGTCAGAAGTGAGGGGTGGAGGAATGAGGATTAACTCCATTACATCGAGTCTTTAGCTTGTACAGATGGCCCAGCACAGGGCTGTCTGTCACTTTGATATCAGAAGAAAGAAAGGAGGGAAGGAAGTTCCCAACAGCTTAGCAACAATATCAAAGTCTGCCTCAGCTGAGCACCTCTCCTTCAGAGAGCTCCCATGCCCACACCTGTCCTCCTGGAAGCACACGTACATCCAGAAGTGAGAACACCGCCTGGCCATCACATAGAAACCAAGCACTGACAGCAGGGTCCAGCACAGCCTCTCCCCTTCCTTCTCTTCTTGTCCCAAGAGCCAGAGGCACCCCGTTCCTCCCAGCTTTGGGGTGGGAAGAGCCACCCTCTGAGCCAGAATAATCCCATCGGGCAGTAACTCACCTCTCCACAGCAGCCTCTTCTTGTGGGGCCGAGTACACACAGCCCATGGTCAGGGCAGGGAAGAGGCAGACGAAGAGTCACAGGGCAGCCGTGTCTGTCCGGAATGGGAGGTGTGGGGGACGAATCTAACTTAGCTCTGGAGCAACACATGCACAGGCCTTTCCATTCTGCTCCTCCTGGGCTTTAAAGCCAAGTGTCAGCCTTTTGTTAAGGAGAAGAGAGCCGGCACTAAAGGTCCCAGCACAGGTCATAGCAGGAGTGGTCCTGTGCGCTCAGCTCCTCGTGGTGCGGCTCTGGAAGTAACTGAGTGGATCCACACAGCCCTGAGAAACTCCAACATCTGGCAGCAGTGGCAGAAAGGAATTAGGAGTGGAGAATGAAAGCTCCCAGGATGCTCCGCAGCACTCGGCCCTCTCCCATCCGCATGGAGCAGGGGGACGGGACACAAAACCCTTCCCCCTGCCCCGTTCCCTTGGAAACTGTTTATATCACAGCTGCTTTTAGATACATTCCACTTTTAAAAGAAAGGCAAAGCAATGCTGTGGCTGAATGAAGTGATTCCAGACACTGCGTGAGCAACGCCACGGGTAACTATGGCAGTGCTGTTGCGGAGGCAGCTCAAAGGAGTTTGTTCTCTTCAGGATCCCATTAAATTAAATTAGAGATGGTCTGTCTCTAACCCACACGCAGGCAGTGAAGAGAGCTAATCAGGCTGAGGAGCTGGAGCAATTCCTGCCACAGGAAGCCCTACAAGCACCAGAGAATGGATTGCTCTATAGCTGTGGAACAGAGATAAGCCAATTTCTGCCCCAAACAATGTTAAGGATGGGGGGAGAAGGGAAGGGGTGACACCCAGCATACCAATGGCCTGTGCTTCCCCAGGCTGCACAACTCCAGGGCAGGCATATGAGAAAGGAAAGGAATCTGTGATTGAGAAACACACAGAGGAGGCAAAGAATAAAGCAGTGCACTCCCCAGCAATGCTTCTGTGAGGAATGTGGTGGCCATCGAGAGCTGCTCGCCCTAATGACATCTGCAGAGCAGGCTGCAGGGAGGCTGCTCCAGTGGTTTCAATTAAGCCTGAAAATGGTCACAACATGAGTAATTCTCAGTTAGCAGCATCCCTGCCTGCCCACACACACGTATTACACAACACAGGTACAGGACATCTCATACACAGGAAACCCCTGCATGGGATGGACTCTGCCCCTTCCCTGGGTAACTGGACAGGGAAACAGCTTCAGATGTAAGAGGGAGGGATCAGCAAGCACCTGAGCTGTGGCTGAACCCAAAGAGGCATTGTCAGGGCAAGGTCATGACCGTTCCTGTGCTGTGGAGGCTGATGGAGCCATGCAGAGCCAATCCAGCCCAGGTGCCATACAGAATAGGGTATTGTGAGCATGCATCTATTCTTCTCCAATCAAGGGTAGCTTCAGCAGCAGCAGCATTTCCTTCACAGACCCTGCTGAGATAATTTGGCTTGATCAAGGCATGCTGCTCAGCAGCAGCTTCCAAAACCTCAGGAGAGCACTGAATGTTCAGGTCAGAGGCTCTGCTTGCACTCCCCCACATTGCAAACAAACCCATCAAAGCAGCAGCCATGGGGATGTGTCTGAGTTGCTGTTCAGCACTTCTGTCCTGCAGCCTTTCAGGGCTGAAGCTGAAGTCGGAGACCAAAGAGACACAACAGAAATCACCACCCAGCACCATCAGATAAGGCCTGGAACAGTTTGGAGAATGAAGGCAGAGCTGCAGAGAATGTGCTGAAGGAAAGCAGCACTTCTTCACGTTAAGGTTCTTCAGCTGGAGAAAGCCCCACTGAGGGCTCTCTGTCATCATGGGTCTGGAACTGTTTCCCTGCTTGCCCGTGGACCAGCCTGCTATATCCACAGTGCTATCCTGTATCTTGCCTATTTGCCTACTCATCAGAAAGGAAACTACCCCAGCCTCAAGGATGACAGGAGGGAAGGAAACCCCAGGCTGAACAAGCTTGTTTTCCCCACTTATTTCCCTCCTGGTTCCAAATGTCCCATAAAACAACACTGCAAGAGCTGCAGGAAGTAGCTGTCTCTGCCCCAGAGGATGGATGTGCCACCAGCCACAGCCTTAGCTTATGGGTCCACATGCCCTTAGACCAAGATTCCTACAATGACCACAGCAGCACCACTTGGACAGAGGTGCTGACCACAGCTGAGTGGCTCTTGCAAGGAGCAGTTGCACAGTGCATCTTCCATGCAGATGGAGAAGGCAGCATGGACCTCAAGGAGGAAATGAAGGCAAAATGCCCAAGAGTCAGCTCAAAGCCAAAACCTCCAGCCAGTCTCAGATGGAAGCTCATGAAAGGAGGCCCTGCAGCAGGACAAGGTGGTAACATACATGCAGGAAGGAGTCGGAAAGCTTCTCTGCAGCACAGCTTCTCTGAAAGGTCATGGTAGCCTCTGGAATTGCTGCATGCGATGCGTGCTGGGTGGAAACAGTCCCGAGGACGGGAAGCACAGAAGCTCTCCAAGTCCCTGTGCCATGTCAGGATCTAATTTCAGATGGACAGAGCCACTTCTGAGCTTTCAGCACAGCGCAGCCATCCCCATTACAATCTCCAGAGGCAACCGCACGCAGACATACACACAGCCCTCTCCTGCAGGCTCAAGAGGAAAGGTATCTGACTGATCCAACACAACACATTTCCAAGGTAAGGCTGAGCAGGCACAGAATATCAGGCTCGTGTGCACCCACCAGCACAAGATCCCACAGCCAGGGACACTGCTTCCTACTCAAACCTTCCCAAGCCAGAATAGATACTTCCCATGCTCCTGTGACACCAGTGTGCAGCCTGCCTGGGAGTTAGTTGTGTGTTACCCCTCCTGTTACCCAGGGACTTCACAACAGACCTGGCATCCCTGGCTTGCCTTCAAGCAGAAGGCTTTGCCATCACAGGAGGTCAGAGCAGAAACAATGAGGCCAAACCTGCTCCTTTCCAGTTCTGACCTGAATTACAACACAAGCGCTGGGTGATGAGCCCTGTAATCTGAAAGCAGTGTAACCCACTGAGGTAGACATACAGGTCCGAGATAACAGACCACAACTGCTTGCTGTGTTTATCTCCTACACGGAGGGTAACAGAAGCATCAATTCCCCCCTGAAACACACCTCGGCTTATCACCCAACATCCTCATGTGAGCAGCCTTGCATTACAAACCCAGAGGCTTGCAGTTACCTTCTGCAAAGGCCCAATGCTGGAAAGCACAGAGCTGGGCTGAGGCTGACTTTCTCTTGGGACAAACCGCACACACACAGGAAGCAGATCCCATGAGACTGAAGAGAAAGGTATCACACAACACCAGCTCCTATGGTGAGTTTCAAACCTTGTAGTGCTCTTATCAATGCTCCAGGAGGAAACAGAAGGAATGAGCTAAAAAGTCCAGCAGAAAACTGGTGTTAAGTTGGGTATGTGACAGAAACAAGGAACCAAAAGCATCCTGATCTCCACCAACATGGCTCGCTCCTAGCCCTAAGCCCTTTGTAGAAGACAGGGTGGAACAGGACTTCTCTCTCCCCAAATCCAGTCTCCTGCTGTTGCAGTAACCTGGCATCTGAGCCAAGCAAGTTCCACAGGAGCTGCCAAGCAGCTCATGCTCAGGAACTATTTCTTCTCTTCATAGCTAAGGGTAGATAAGATTCCTGATAGGAAACCTGCATAAAAGCAAGTCCACCTTCCTCCAGATTTATCGAAATACGACTTTTATCAGGAGACACAGAACAGCCAAAGCAAATCCTTTAGGGTTTGAAATACAGCCAGAAGCTCTCCTGCCTTGCCTTGCTTGGGAAAGGCACATTACTGATGTGGACCACACGGTGGGATAAGGCAGAACTCCTTACCTTAAGGCAGAACTGCTCCTCCACAGGGCTTTCTGCATTGAGAGGTGAAAACACAGCTCAGCAGGAACATGAGGGGAGAGAAACCCACTTTGAGACCAAGTCCCCTCACTGGGGCACCTCTATAATCCATCTGCAGAGCCTCCAATGCCTCACCACGATGACAGACCCATGTTCACCCCGTGCTGCCTGAGGGTTGTTACTTACACTGTCTGTATCTTGGGGAGGTCTGGCACTTCCTCCTTTTTCTTGCGGAAGAACAGCCAGTAGGTAAGCAGCCCAGTGATGAGGGAGATGAGGAACACGTCTGTCATGCTGAAGAAAGAGTCCTGCTGGGCAGTGCTGTCTGGAGGGGAGATGTTAGGTCCCATGCTGGCATCCCCCATGATGGTCAAGGCACTGTAAGCAAGGAAAACCAAATGAACACCAGCAGTGACACAGTGCCACAGATCACAAGAGCATGAAGGGTCATTCAGGGTATGCTTTCTCACTATACATTTAGTCCTAGGAGTGCAAGGCAGCCCAGCAGCTCTTGGGAACAAGGCTTTCCACCACAATACTGTGAGATCATTTTGCATCCCAAGATATTTTCCTGTCCCACCGAGCTTTTTCCTTCCCAGTGCATCCATGCTGATCCATCAGAAGTGACTACTGCCCTCCCTGGGCCAGCAACCCCACATTCCAGCCAGGGAGCCCAACCTGGCCCCCACTAATGCACCAGCAAAACTCAGTAGAGACTCACAGCCAGCCTTTACTAACCCCTCACTCACCACAGAGCCTATGGGGTATGAGTGGGGAAAGACCCCACTCTTCCAGTCACCCCACACATCTGGGGCTTCCTCCTTTGTCACAGGGTGATACAATGCCCTGGACTTACTGCTGTGCATACGAACTGCAAAGCAGGACTGTGGCACGGTACTTCTGTGAGCAACCCCACGTTAGGTAGGTGCAACACAAGTGAAGAGCTCTGATTTATTACCCACCTCCACGTGCAGACTGGGTTTATTATCCACCTCTTTTTGGGCTTCTGGCTTCCCAGTCCCTTCTACTCTCTCTTCCCCAGTTTAACTTACACCTCCTTGAATTACTCTGCCAAGGCAGAGATAAAGTGACTTGTAGCCATACCCAGCGCCTGTGGTAGCACAAAGCTGAGTGCCCAGCCCTCGAGTTCTTTACTAGGCCTATGGCCCCTGACCTTCCCCCAGGAGCCACCCATCATTCCCTCCCTCCCACTGCTCTGCCAAAGCTCTGAACTCCCCTGACCCTCATCCAGATGGGAAGATTATCTCCCCAACGCACAAGGACGCACCACGGCCAAGCAAACAGATAATCAACTCCTAACTTGATTTGTAAGGGCAAAGTGACTCTCCTCTTGTACTTGGGCACCCTGCCAGCCCAGAGGACCATGGACATTTGAACTTACACACAGAGAAGTGACTCAGAGCTGAGCGTGACTCCGTCATCAGAGAGATGGGACACACGTCCCACGGCTGAGGGTAGAGTTAACCTCTTCAGCAAAGCTGGGCCTGCTGTATGAAGCTCCCAGAAAGCTTCCCTGTGTGTGTGTGAAAGAGAAGGAACAAACTCCAGGCTGTGCCTGTGCTGAGGAATAAACCTGACTGAAGTGATGCTAATGCATTCAGGAGCTGGGGAGAAAAGGGAAGGTGATGCTTAGGGAGTCCTAATGCGGGAAAGCAGGTAAGGTCTTCAGCAAAGAAACACCCCTTGTTGTTACCCCCCAAAGTCCAGGCCTAGAGAACATGAAGCACTCTGCCACAGGCCAGCAGCTAGAGAAGACAGCCTTAAGGGGCACAGGGAGAAGACCACAACCACCTGCAGTGATCATGGATGGGCTGCTGGGTACTTCTGCAACTCAGCTAGTTCTTAACGTCACGTTTAGTTCTTAACCTCCAGTTTAGTTCTTCACATGAAGTTTAATTCAGTGGAGGACTTGGCAAGTGACTGTACTACAAAGGGCACCAAAACCCTACTGCAAAGCTTCCCATTTGCTTCCCAGGGATGACACTAAGCAAGGGGGTTAAAAGAAAAATGGGAGCAATGCAACTGTAGATGAGCAAATTGCCCATTCCTCTCCATCAGGTCACCCTGCCCTCCCTCCTCGCTTTCCAAAGCTGCATCTCTGAGCCAAGCAAGAGCTGGGTGTTCTTTCTGTACAGCTGTAGACTAAACTGTTAGTTCAAGCCTCCACAACTGGAGCTTCGTTGCCAACAAGGCACAGCTCCCAGCAGGGTCTCTCTCCTCCTCCTTATTCAGTTCCAGTAAATCACTAAGGAGCTGATCCAGCAACTGACACCAAGGGAATGCACCAGTGGGGGGAAAAGCGTTGCTGGTTTATTGCCTTCATTCCCTATTGCAGTATTACAACAAGCAAGACTCCAGAAGTTTGAACTGCAAGCTCTTCTCCTCTTACTCCAAACCTCTGCCCAAAGCTATGGGGAAAAAAACCCAAGGCTGACAGAGCCCATCCTAAGCTGGTTTTGGGCAGGAGCTGCACCCCTTCCCTTCCAAGCACCAAATCCAGCACTGGCAGCAGCCAAGCCCTAGGAAAGGCTCCTTGCACAGAGCACAGCAGCATCCCTTGCAGCAAACTGCACATGGAGGAGAGTTCCACGCTAGGCTTATCTTTAGTGAGCCAGACTGGGGTGGAACTGGTACAGGCTGCATATGCCTGGCCCCACAGCAATTCCCTTACACAGGGTGAGAGAAGGAGTTCATGGGCTCATGAGCAAGGCAATGATCTCCCAATTAGAAGGGCATTGCTCTGCCCAAAGCAGCAGAGCTCCTGAGGACAAGCAGCAAGGGGGTGAGGGGGGGGGGGTTTGCTTTACAGGGTGGCCTGCCCTCCCAAGCAGCGATGCCTCAGAAAGGGGCAGCCTTGGGAAGGCAGCTGCCAGGAATGCAGTGTGGACACACAGGGGAGAAAGCTGCTGGAATCACCACCCTGCAGCTCTCCAGCACTTCAAAGGGGAAGCCTACAGCTGCCAGACCACCTGTGGCTTACTCCTTCCAGCCAGAGGGAAGAGCACCATGCCTGCAGGCCTATGGGACTGGTGTGTGCACAAGTCTTGCCTTCTCTCTTCATCCACAAGTCTCCATAACATAAAGGTCATATACAAACCTCTAATCCTGGAAGAAAACACAGTGATAGAACCAAAGCCATAAGAACTGCTTTGGTTTTGATGATGGGCTCCATCTGGTCCTGGACATTTAGTTATTCCAGTCCTATATCCAAGCTACAGGGGTAGGAAGGTGTTTCCTTAGATATAGGAGGAGAAAGGCAAAGGATATGGAATGAGACCTCACATCTCCTCTCATAAAGGGATGTCATAACTGAGGGACTAATTTAACTCGCTTCCTCAGCACTGAAAGGTTATTCCTCAATTTATCTCACCTTATCTAGTTGGCTGTAGCAGTTATTCGCCAGAAGTTCACTGCAGTTCAAACACATGTGCTTTTCTAGCCTCCAGTGAAAAGAATCCTGACTCTTACTGGGAATACAGCTATCCTGGAACTCCTGCAGCCCCCCAACACAATCAGACCAGCTTTTTAAAGGAGAAAAGAAACAAACGTATGATGCAGAAGTTCCCCTGACATCAGTTTTAAGGGTAGTTATTTTATCCCTAATGTTTATTCTATCTTTAATCAAGGTAAGACAAGTTTCCATTTCCTTTTTAAGTCATGGCTCCAGTTCTTGGATCCTTGCTGATGCACACAGTACCTGGTGTAAAGCAATCAGTCTCAGATGAGGTCTATGTCACACAGAAAAGTCACAGAAACACAGAATGGGCTGGGTTGGAAAGGACCTTAAGATCATCCAGTTCCAACCCCTGCCACGGGCAAAGCCACCTTACACTAGACCATGTCATCCAAGGCTCTGTCCAACCTGACCTTGAAAGCTGCCAGGGATGGAGCATTCACCACTTCCCTGGGTCCCCTGTGCCAGCGCCTCAGCACCCTCACAGTTAAAAGCTTCTTCCTTAGAACCTACCTGAACTTGCCCTGTTTCAGTTTGAACCCATCACCCTGTCACAACACTCTGAAAGATGACAATGAAGCCACGCTCTATTCTAGCACAGCTTTTCACCCTCTGAACGCACCTTTATTCATGTGAAATTGCTTGATACACAGCAGCTCACAATCACTCAAATCATAGGGCCCTCTCTGCACACCTCCATGCTACCAAACACATGCACTCCCTTCTCATATTGAAAACATGTATTTCTAACTCCCATGCCCACCTCTGAAGGCCTGGAAGCACTGTCAGTGCCAGGCATCCTCAAATCTCCCATCAATTCCATATAGCCTAAAGATGCTTTCAGGTCTCAGGGGTTAAAAACATTACAATAGAAATATAGTATTACAACAAAGAAGACAGGATGAAGAGTGCCCCAACAGCCAAGTGGTCAGTAACATGAAAAGATCTATTCTTCCCCCTCTCTTGCACACAGCAGCATCAGGAGACAGGGCAGCAGATATGCCCAAAAGCATGCTGGAACACAGCATCACCAACACAAAACGTGGCTGGGAGGGCTCCCTCTCTGCCAGTCACATTGTACTGACCAAACAGCCTTGGCTCTGAAGCTAAGCTGGGCAGGAAGTTGGGACTTTGTGAGCTCGAAGTAGCTTCGTTATGTCATGTTCTGTGATGAGTTTCAAGTATCTCAGGACAATTTCACTTCCCAGTTCCACACCAGGACTGTGACTCTAGCTCCAAAACGGAGCGACCAAGCTCTGCGCTTGACTCTCCTCTCCCCTGTGCCACCATAACCTTGCTGCCATGAGAGGAAAGGAGAAGGAAGACTGCTGACCAAGCACACTCCCTGATCCCCAGGCTCCAGCTGATCATAGCCTTTAGCACCAAGAAGCTCCCGTGTTGAACTGAGAGGAACCCACACATGCAGAGATAGGCACGAGTCCCACTGTGCCCTATGGATGCTGCCTGCCCTGGCACAGGGCAGCACAAGGCTGCACTCCTGTGTCCTATGCTCCTGAGCTTATCCAAACAGCCAGAGTTTTCCCAACAGCAATCGACCTGCATCAGCATCCTCTGGACACCTGCAGATAAACACAGGAGCTGCAGGCACAAGCTCTGTCTTGCAATATGTGCAGGGAAATATCCCTGATGAACTGATGACAAACCCACACAGGGCCAGCAGTCACCCTCTGCCCAGCACTCACACTGCTGCCAGGCACCCCTCAGAGGGAGCTGAGCAGGGCACTGGCAGCCAAACTGTCCCCAGCCCATAGCAAGGTGCAGGCTGTCCCAGTCGAACACTTACAGGGGCAGTGTGAAGCCAAACCATGCCTGCGGCAATGAGCTCCCCTTGTGTCTCACAGCAACACCATCACACTGCACAGAGTACACACTCCCTTGCCACTCACCCAGCAGCAACACTCACCAAAGGACCCTTTTCCACTTCTTTGCAAATGGGAATCCATGTGCATCATCACCACATCCAACAGCAACACACCCTCAAACAGCCAGCAGCTCTTTCAGACAGGCTTTCTCCAGTACAGACTTCCAGTAGTATCCTGCACAAGGCACCAGGGAAGGGACAAAGAGGCACTGCCGGAGGAGCTGACTTGGCTTGCTCTCCACAGCCACATGATGATGACCTTCATGGCACTGACTCAGCACATGCACTGCATTAGCAAGCAAAGCAGGAGCATCGCTGTCATGGTTTCCAGCATGGGGAGCTCTGTGTGGCTGGGGATGTCAGCATTCCCATGAGATCTGCCACAGACACCTTTTAGATCAAGAAGGACCAACCTGAATTCCCTAGATGCACATGGGGGACATGACCAGACCTCCCTTCCCACCACGTGCCTTGTCTTCCCTCCTCTTGTGCTGACAGGTCTTGCACAGGACCATGGCACATGCTCAGGGGCATGAGGAAAAGCCTTAGAAAAGCCCAGTTTTAAACCAGCAATCAGTTCTTTTTACTGGCATCACAGCATAGCCCCTAAATCAGCTTCAGGACAGAGGGGAGACACACAATGGAGGATAGCCAGCAATGCAAATGGGAACTCCTCTTTGTACAGCACTGCCCTGCAGCCTGAGCTTTAAAAACCATGGCAAAATTAGAAGACTGTAAATAGAAATGAACTAAAACACTTGGGAGGTAAAAGGAAACCACTCCTGAGCATTCTCACAGGTCTCTACTCCTGTTCACAGCACCTCCAATGCTTGTGGAGAGCTCCCACAGACAGCAGCACCATAGGAAGCTGCAGTGAGCTCCCAGCGCTCTGCACAGCAGTGGCAGCAGAGGAAAAGGAAGAGCCTTGCTTACAAAGAGGAATTCAGTCTCGTGACCAGCACAGGGTTGTCTTCTTTCACCCACCAAAGATGCAAGGCAGGCAGGTTATTGAGACATGTCAGGAAGAGGAGCCCCACAAGACCATGAGGAAGGGGGAGAGGCAGCAGCAGCAGCAAAGAGATGGTGGAGATGGCATTTCTGCCCTGGTTTCTGGGCCCTGTCTCTTCCAAATCCATTGCAGTGATGACTTCCCTGTGTGGTATTAGGCCAGGAGACCCTTGTAGCAAAACCAGATCTTCTCTCATTCCTCTTTGGGTATGAATGCAACTGATTGGAATAAAAAATTCTGTTTATATCAGCCCGTGCCAAGCCTTGGCAAGTCTCAAATTACCTCTTTCTTCTCTTCCTTTTTAGTAAAAGGAGGCTTTGCAAGAAAAGTGGCCCTTTCCAAACCAAAGCAGACCACTGAAGTAGGCACTCAGACCCAGGTTGTTTAACATTGCCTCCAACAGCCCTTGGATTAGCCTTTTGTCTGCACAAGGATCACATTCCCTATCAGTAAGATCTGGCTGTGCTTCATGTGGTCCATGCAGGCTCCCTGCTTTGGGTGGGCTCACCCCTGAGGGGCTGTGCTGAGAAGAGCAGGCGTGGAAGGAGACCTCAGGGCTTCCTCAGCCCATCAGCCTCAGTTCAACCACTGTGAACCAGGGTGGCCATTGCACACAGCGTGCTTTCCTCAGCACAGTGATAACAAGCAGTGACCCAGGGCTCACTTCCACCAATGCTACAACATCAAGGCTTGGCTTTCACTAGAGATGAAGGCTCACTACACCTCGCACTTCCCCATCGCTTTCTTTCCCAGCACATCCCACAAGTTCCCATTTCCAATAAGGGGTGGAAAGCAGCAGAGTCTCTCTCACACAACAGTGGCAAAGTGCCTTTCCTCCCCATGCGTCCACTAACTCAGAGCCCCCAGTCTAAACAGAGCAGCAGCTTGAGCACAAGGGTAAGAAACACAAAAGCTGGGGGCAGTGGCTGTGAAACAGAACAAACTACTCTTGCTGTGCAAGGTCTCTCCTAACCAGACCTTGACACACCAGCTCACACAGCAGCACAATGGCTATTTTAGGCAGGAGACAGATGCAGAGCGTGTATCAGTCAGTCTGGAGCTTGAAATATTGCATATTTGAGCTTTCACTGTTACGTGTGGACTTGTTTCTGGCCAGGAGGTCCAATTCAAGGACAGCAGAGCAGCTGGAAAAGCAAGGAAGAGAACAACAAAGAAATATTTTACCGAAGCAGAAAGCAACTCTATGGGTATGTCAAGGGGGGGCTATTGCAGAGAGCCCAGTACACTCAACCAAAGGACTTAAGGCATTATCCACCACAAAAATGAATTCAAACTTGCCAAGCTGCCTTAAAGAAAGCAACCTAGAATTACTGAATTTGCACACTTCGTTTCACCAGATAAAAGCCTGTCTTTCTACCTTCAAACAAGAACATGGGTCATCCCATCAGCTTAGGCACCTGAACACCTTTTTTCACACAGATCAACATGAGCCAGCACTGAAAACCAAGTGTTCAGGGTTACACAACGACCAACACCTGAGAAGAGCAGGTAAACTGAACCTCTTCCTTACTACTGCTGTTTCCAGAGAGGGACAAAGAGCTCCATCTTATGAAAGAGGAACAGGGGTCTCAACACCACCAATATCCAGGAGTTGGAACAACTCTGCAGGAGTTATAGACCACTCAGTTGCCAACTACCATGGGCAGTACTCAAACCAACCACTCAGAAGGCCATACATGTGTTGAGGGTTCATGTGACAAGCTGTGACTTTGCCTGCAGCCACTACAGAGAGGGGACACAGCTCAGGGTTGGTAGCCATAGACTTTGACCTCTTCCACCAGGAGGAGTGGGCAAAACCCCCTAACACTGCTCTTGTTTGGGATGTTTCCTTTGAAACTCAGAGCTGGAAGAGCATCTGAGGCACATGGTTAAATACAGATGGAAAGGTATTTAACTGTAAAGATCTCCAACCAGAACAGCATGCTTTGGGGACTTACTTAGAGAAAACCAAGCACTGTTTGTATAAAACTGGGACACTTTGTGTTTGCAAGATAGCTTTCCACTGAGGATGCAGGAGCTCTTCAGACATTACAGGCCTGTACCCTATGATGCTGTGCAGGAAGGAGGTGTCACTACAAGATGTAAGGACTGTGTAGTAACTTAGTAAGAGAGTTGACCTCTTGGTCCAAGACCCAGGCTCCACATCTGGCCCACCCTATTAGAGGGGTGTGCAGTCACCTATGAACCTCCCTGCCCGCTATGGGTAAGGCAACCTGAGTTACCTTTCACCTTTTTGACCATTTGTGACATACAACTCCCCAGCCCCTGCAATCACACCCAGTCACGTGCACCAGAACATCAATCCTGTACCCAAAGCAGATGTCCCTGTGCCAGAAAGGGATACAGGATGCAGGACAACAGAGATGTCAGGCAGAGAATCAGCAATGTCACAGGCTGAAAGGCTGACCTCGAGTTGCAAAAGCCACAGCTCTTCAACTCCACACTCCCACTACGGTCAACATAGGCAGAAGATACTTAACACAGGCTTTTCCTTTCCCTTTGTAAGGCAGTCTGCTCCTCTTACCTCCAACAGTTACGCACACAGCCCTGTTACACAAGCAGGGCTTGCACAATCCTTGAAGGCATTTTATCAGCTTGCTCTTCCAAAGCTTGGAGCTGTCTAAAATGAAGAGATGCTACCAATGACCCACAAACGCAAGCCAATGGATGTGTTCCACAAGCAACCACGCAGCAAGATCCAGCATTACCTGCCAACTACCACACAGACAGAGCTACCAACTCCCTCAGCTGGTTACTAAACCTTTCCAGCAGGCTTGCACACAGTGCAGGGCCAGATCTACCAAGGAGAAAAATCCAGTCTCATCTTCAACTCTGAACCCCTCCATCTCCTACTCCATACAGCAAGAAAGGAAAGGAAAATCATTCAATAACTCTATTCTTTGCAGAGCAATAACTGGAGGTGCCGATATGGCTGATGACTAAACAAGAATATTACAGCAATCTGCCACCACAGGTCAAACTCAGCCACTCTTTGGACTTATGGTCCGGGAGAAGTCACTGGAGCAAAGCGTACAAGTGCTCCTCTTCCAATCCTTCTGGATTCCATAAGCAATCTGGAGCCACAGCTGACTTTAATGTTTATTCGGGGAAAGGAGCAGCCTGTAATTATTTGTTCTGATAGATGAAATTTCAAACTAGAAAGCTCCAATCTTGGCAGAGGTGTGCCTGACACTGCAGAGCTCGTGACTCACCCTCAACAATCACATGTAGACAGTAATCTCACCACTGGGATCAAATGATCACATTGGGAAACTTATGCAAGGTCTGTGAATTGTGGTTTTAAAGGTAGGACAGCCCGCATCAGGAACCTGAACAAAGCCCAGGTGGCTTTCTCTATACCCCAGGAAGGGATGGGAGAAGGTGGCAGGAGTGCAGATCTGAGCAGGGAAACCTTTTCCCTAGTGCTCCAGGATTGAACAAACACTTCATCTTGGCTGCACCCCAACAACCAAAGGAGAGAGTAAAGATCAAAGGGGATCTCAGTTTGTACACACTTTTCCTGTAGGTGCACTGGAAAGAAACCATCAATCCATCTCAGGAAAGAGACCATTGGGAGCGCATCCTGTGGGTGCCCTGGATAAAGAGACCATCACTCCCAACCACCCTCCCTGAACCCAGCCACACTCACAGATGCTCCACAACCTGCAGTGCTCCAAAGAAAGAGGTTACCTTGCACCTACGGTTCTGCAAGCTGATGGGGGCTGTGAGCTCCAGCACGAAGGGTGGTGGCAGCAGGGAAAGCCTCCTCAAGACAAGCAGCTTTGGTTGTGTGGCCCCGCTGAGCTCCTCCAGCTGCTTAGGGAGAAACAAAATCAGAGCTGCAGAAAGCACTTACTTGCTCAACCCTGGCTACCCAAAAGGAACCACCCCAGCGATTACTGAACTGAACAGTAACTGCAAAGCAATGACAACACAAGAGGTTTTACAATGCACAATTAATGTGGGACTAATTAACAGAGGGTTAAAACAACTGTTTGACACTACCTCATCCTTCCTACCCTTTCTTCTCCAAAGCTTTCACACTAGAAGATTAAATGGAAGTGTTCAGTTGTGACAGTGTTTCCTCTCCCTGTAGCACTGCTATTCTTCCTGCTTCTTCCCTGTCTTCTCATATATAGCTCTTGTGCACCACCATGTCCACAGGCAACACAGAGGGTCCCCTGAATCCACTCTTTGCCATGCCCATCCTGTTTCAGTGCAACCAACCAGCACAAGATGCACTTGAAGGAAAAGTGAGAGCTGCACTGGATCAATGCCATGCTCTCCAGGAGGGGTCTGATTTACCAGCCCAAACACCAGTTTGCTCCCCTGCAGCAGATTAACCTCCAGCTTTGCGCAACAGCTCATTGCGGAGCTATGGAAACTCCAGAAGAAAGCACATCCCCTTCTATCCAAAGGGATGCGTACAGCAGGGCACCCCACTCCGCACAGCTCTGTCCTCACCATCACTAGCACCGTTTCACTTCCAGAAGTTAGAAGCAGAGACCTGATTCTGCCCCGTGCTTTTCCAGCCTGGAGATTATTCCTGCTTTCCTCATATCTCTTCAGGCTCTGAAAGCTGACCCATGGTTGAGACACATGCAGAGCAAAGCATGCTCCAAGCTGCTCATCCTGCAAGCAAGACAACTTCCTAAGAACCAATCCCATGCTGATAACTATCTGCCAACACTGTGATCTAGGTGTCTCCATACCCTCCAGCTTTCGTATTCCCAAACAGGGGGGTTTTCATTATGTCCTTTGACAAGCACATTCCCTAGGGGAATAACTTTGTGCTGCAAAGCAATTCCAACAGGAAAAGCCAGGGCAATCTTCCCAACACCCCAGCAGTTAGGCAGAACAGCAGCAAACCAGCCCAGCATGCAGCAAAGGTATCACTGAGGGGCCAGGAATGGCATTCTACAGGGAAGTGCCAAAGAAACAACTTCATTTAAGGCTTTTAACCCACAACAGCCTGGACTGGGGTAAGCACAAGTAGTGCTGTGGTGCAATGCAGGGTGGGCATCACCCTGGAGCACACCCCTGCCTTGCATCTCTTCAGGCCTACCTAACCCCTGCCCTATAACCACTGGGGAGACAGGGACACCCCTTCCACTGCAAATAACAGGGGGTCCGCACATGCCAATCCCCATACACTGGATCCTAGTCACACCAGTCCCGTCCCCCCCCCCAGTAACAGGGGGCCAGTCACACCAGGTCCCCCCCCAATAACAGAGGCTCTCCTCACTCAGATTCCCCCAATAACAGAGGCTCTCCTCACTCAGACCCCCCCAATAACAGAGGCTCTCCTCACTCAG
>NDXB01021975.1:41747-65160 GCA_002631895.1 Agapornis roseicollis | reverse complement strand
GGGGGGGAGGAGGGAGAGGGCTAGAACTAGATGATCTTAAGGTCCTTTCCAACCCTAACTATTCTATGATTCTCAGTGTAACAATTTATCCTTGTATTCAAGTACTTTACGTGCCGCGTGTTGCAGTTTGGAGTGCTGACTGAAACACAAAAAGACTTGATGAATAATTTATGAAGATTCGTTCCTTGCTTCTCATGTCTTACTCTATTTATAATTGCTATTATTAAGCGCTGCTTACATTTCTATGGTTTTGGCTACAATTCTTAATACCTTCCTTTTCCTGTGCTTACTTTGAAAGCGCTAGTAAAGACATTCACATTTTCCTCGCTACGCGCCTCCACTTTTTACTTTCAGTAACCCCTCAAGTTTAAAGCTCCCCGTTTAACTAATGAAAAGCCTTTTCCTCCTGTAGGAAGCAAACGCTTAAGGACACATACTCCACAAGTTTTGGGGCTTCTTGTCCCGTAGGAAGTACACACATTCAAGCTCCCGCACTTGCGCATGCGCGCAGCTGCTGAGCATGCGCAGACGGTCGGAGGCTGGCGGTGGCTTGGGTGGCCTCCGCGCCGCCACCGCGACCACTGCGATGGGCTGAGAGAGAAGCGGCGGCTCCGGGCTGGGCGCTCCGAGGATGGAGAGAGCCATGGAGCAGCTAAACCGGCTGACGAGGTCCCTGCGCCGCGCCCGCACCGTGGAGCTGCCGGACGGTAGGAGAGGGGCGGCGGGCGGTCTGTCCCGGCACATTTGCGGCCTCTCCGCTCCCATCTGGCCCGGCCCGGTGTGGCGGGGCGGGGGTGAGCTGAGTCGGGGGCCGTTGTGTGTCCTCGTCCGGCGAGGCGGCCTGGGAGGATGGAAACCGGCTCCCTCCTTCCCTCTCTCCCTCTGCCTCCGAGGGGCTTGCTTTGGTTTATAAAGGTGATAACAACAACAGTGGCGATTTCCGCATCTTCTTCTTTTTTTCCCCCGGTGTCTTGCCGCCGAAGGACGGAGGTGCCCGGCACACAGGGCGCGGCGTGCCCCTGCCCGCGGCTGCTGCCCCTGGGCCCGGGTGAGAGGGTGGTCCGGGGTGCTGGACCCTCTTTTTGTCCGGCTTTGGATTCTTCCTTAGGTGCTTCGTCTGTGTCATCGCTAGTGATGACAAATCCTTGGTTGTTAGTTTGTTTTTGTTAATAGCACTGAATTTTGTATGAAATAGTGTTGTCACTGGTCACAGGCTAATTTTTCTGTTTCTAAACTACTTCACGTGGGTGCTAGCCATCCCATATCGGGATAGATGTGAAAATATAGCTTCAGGCTTTTACAGCAAGTAGTTTTAGTGTTCCAGACAGATCCAGTTTTTGGGAGGACTACCTCTAAAAGCTTTTGAATACGGGAAAGTTTCTGTTCCTGAGTCATGTGCTGTCATTGTACTTTCTTCAGGGTTTATTTTTACAGACTAGCCTTTGGCTGGCTGTCTGCCAGCTTTCATCTCCGGTGGTGGAAGAGAGCAAGTAACATTCTGTTTTCTCTGTGTCTTCCCTGTTTGGACTTCCTGGCTGCTGCATATATTCTTCCCCCTGCGGTGAGCTGCTACACCCTTTCCTTCTTGTCACTGGCCAGCAGTTTCGGTATTTGCCAGTGCAGTTGCTCATAAATCTCACAGAATTGATAGACAAGTTTCAGATGGATTTTGCTGCTGCTTGCAAGCAAGTCTTGGAATGACAGCAGTGAAAACTGATGTAATAGTGTGTGATCTCAGGCTTGGAGAAATAATGTAGTAGCACCAGATTTAACTAAGTGATGATGGTGGTATGAATAATGTATAGCACATCTTATGCCAGTTGGAGCTTCTTTAAATTTATGCCACTACTAGAATAGGCAAATTCATTCTGCATTTGAGTTCAGCTATTTTCTTCTTTCTTTGGGCATCTTACATTTCAGAGGTAATCAAGTCAATGCTAATGCAAGCCCCGTGACTTCTGAACAAATACCTCTCTTGCCCTGTGGTGCAGAAAGAATGTCAATCCTATGTATTCTCTAAAAATTACGTGAAGCAAGTCACAGCTGAACTGAAATAAGGAGATATATGGACTTTCAGGCAATGAAGTTTCAAATTACATTCTAAGAAAACCTATTCAATGGCCATCTAGCTTTGGTTAGATGTATAATGGTCCATCATAGCTTATTACATGTCTTCTTTCTTGACCTTGGTGTTCTCTAGGTTTATTCAGGCCTGCCCAGAGTCTACTTGAGAAGCAGGTTTGGGTTGTAGTGTTTTGCTCCAAACATGTACTGACAGGATCAGCTTAGAAAATACCACCACCAGTCTAGTATGGCATGCGGTTTGCTGGCTTCTTATGTGCTGTATCTGGCCTCTTGAATTAGGATTTCTTCCCCCTCTCCCCTGGTACATAAATAGCTTTAATTTGAAAGGTACATAGTTTGCCTCTCCATCCTTAAACTGAGAGTCATAGTACTCTCTTAGGAAATGGAGATATATGCTTGAACTTCCTATGCTGGAGAAGGCACTAAATCCAGGTGTTTAATTTCCTATGCATGTGCTGCGGTCATTAAGATACTATATGGATGATGCCGACAGTTCTCTAAGCTTGTGATCTCTCCCAAATTCAAACCAAAACCTCTTAGGAAATAAATTGTTTCTGGATTCTACTGTTAAGTGCCTGAAAAGCTAGGTCTTGCAGCCAAAAGTGGTAAGTTTTAGGCTGTTTGGTTCTGACTCTGCATTTTGCGTGCTTTGTTTTTTGTCTTTAGATAGTCGTAACTTGACATGCAAGCAAGTTAGATAATAAATATGTTCTGTAAGTGCGTGAGGCATATAATACTTTTGCTTTCACTGATGTCATGTACTTTAAGTTAATAGGTGTTTATTTATTAATAGGGATAATAGTTACCAAAATAGGCACAAAAACTCTTTGGTTCCACTTCCTTTTATTTTTGTATAGAAAAATTCTGGGAAAATCAGCACATGCTCCATAGTGTAGATTCTGTTAATAGAACAGCAGAAAGCTTAGTTTTGTAACTGTACCATAGACACCTTTAATGGCCCAGTTATACTCGTATTTTACTATTGTCTTTTTCTAAATTGCTATACTTGCAATACAGTTAAATTTAATTGGGATTAGTATGAAGCATTTCGGTTAAGTGTTTTCATGTGTTTAAGTCTTCTCTTCTCTTCTCTTCTCTTTTCTTCTCTTTTTCCCCTATCTGCCTCTTTAATAGGGCATGATTGTGGAAATTCAAAGGATGTCTAAGATTTACTTAGCATTCTCAAGTTCTGGTTTTTGTTTCAGTTGAGAGCTTTATCTTCCTGTCAAGAGATCTGTGGTTTAAACCCAGTTTCTACTCCCCCCTTCTCTTTTTTTCTCCCCCCTCCTCTTTTTTTCTCCCCCCTCCTCTTTTTTTCTCCCCACTCCTCTTTTTTTCTTCCCCCTCCTCTTTTTGTCCCCCCCTTCCTGCTCCTGGAAGGATGGGGAGGAGAATCAAAGGAATGTAACTCCCATGGGTTGAGATAATAACAGCCCAGTAACTAAGGTATAACACAAATCACTGCTGCTGCCACCAATAATAATAATGATTAGAAAATAACAAGGGAAGAGAGTACAATACCACCTGCCAAAAACTAGCCCGACTGGGAAGTGTGAGTGTCCTTCTGGTTAATTCCCCATTACCTCTCCAGGCATGACGTGCTGTGGTATGGCTAGCTTGGGTCAGGTGTTCTGTCCCTGTTTCCTCCTGGCCTCCCCTCCTCCCTGCCAGAGCATGAGACTCAGAAATTCCTTGGTCAGAATAACATTACTTAGTGACAACTAAAACCACTGGTGTTATCAGTTATGTTCCCAAGCTGAAAGTCAAAACACAGAACTGCATCAGCTACTAACAAGGAGAAAAATTGACTGCTACTGCTAAACCCAGGACAGTATCCACCCCTTACTCCATACCATTCACGTCATGCTCAGATCTCACATTTTCAATATATCATCACTCTTACATATATCCACATACACAGAGAGAGAGGAAAAGATCATTTCTTAGTGCATGGACCAATCAATGCTGCTGNCACTCTTACATATATCCACATACACAGAGAGAGAGGAAAAGATCATTTCTTAGTGCATGGACCAATCCCTATAATGCTGCTGAGTCCATTTGGTCCATGATGTCAGGTTCCATCCCTTGTAACAGTCTTTTGGAGCAGGAGAGGCTGTGTGCAGTGTTGAATCGTTGCTTGCTGATGCTGATTGTTCCTGTACTGCAGAACTTGTCTGGTTCTATCAAAGTTCATTCTTTGTTGGGATGATGGTTGGAAGGAAGTCAGGGCCAGTCACTGGTGACCTGAAGACATCTAGCTGATGGGCTATAAAAGTATTACACAGCGTGAAATTAAGTTCATTGGCTGTTTTCCTGTAAAATCTAATCCCCTTGAGTTATACATCAGACTTCCTCATCTTCCCGCATTACCCCCAGCAAATTCTTCATGTGCACCGCAGGAACTTTGTCCCCCTCGACAATATGTAGAAGTTCTGACTGGGCTGGGCCAGCCCTGTTGGCAGATCTTCTGGTGTTGACCAACCAGGTGGCCTTTGGTAAGTGTGCGTCCCCCACCCATTGCTCTCAGTGTAGTTTTTAACAGCCCATTGTACCATTCAATTTTCCCAGAGGCTGGTGCATGGTAGGGGGTGTGATATACCCACTCAATGCCGTGCTCTTTGGCCCAAGTGTCTATAAGGTTATTCCAGAAATGAGTCCCATTGTCTGATTCAGTTCTCTCTGACATACCATGTCGCCACAAAATCTGTTTCTCAAGGCCCAGGATAGTGTTCCTGGCAGTGGCGTGGGGCACAGCATATGTTTTCAGCTATCATGTGGTTGCTTCCACCATGGTAAGTACATGGCGCTTGTCTTGGCGGGTTGGTGGCAGTGTGATATAGTCAATCTGCCAGGCCTCCCCATAGTTGTCATCGTCCTCCATACCAAAGGGGCTTTAACCGTTTGGCTTGTTTAATTGCAGCACATGTTTCACACTTGTGAATAACCTGGGCAATAATGTCCCTCGATCACGGGCCCATCTGTATGTTGTATCTCTGCCCTGATGTCCCACACAATCATGTTATCAATGTATTTCACATGTTCTGGAGCTTGCCCCTACTCCAGTTGCAGTCTGGATCAGTCCATGGCAGATAGTAGGGCTGTGTTTCCACCCCTGGGGCAGTTGGTTCCAAGTGTGCTGGACACCCCTCCAAGTAAAAGCGAACTGTGGCCTGCACTCTGCTGCCAAAGGAATTGAAAAAAATGCATTGGCGATATCAATTGTGGCATACCACTTGGCTGCCTTTAACTCTAGTTCATACTGAAGTTCTAGCATGTCCGGTACGGCAGCAGTCAATGGTGGTGTGACTTCATTCAGGCCACGATAGTCTACTGTTAGTCTCCACCCTCCATTAGACTTTCGCACTGGCCATATGGGGCTGTTAAAGGGTGAGTGGATCCTACTGATCACTCCCTGACTCTTCAGTCTATGGATCAGCTTATGGATGGGAATCAGGGAGTCTCGGTTGGTGCAGTATTGTCACTGGTGCACCGTTGTGGTTGCGATTGGCACTCATTGTTCTTAGACTTTCAGCAACCCCACAACAGAAGGATCCTCTGAGAGACCAGGAAGGTGGACAGCTGCTCAGTTTCCTCAGTCTCCAAAGCAGCAATACCAAAAGCCCATCAGTACCCTTTTGGGTCTTTGAAATACCCTCTCGTGAGGTAGTCAATGCCGAGGATGTATGGAGCCTCTGAACCAGTCACAATGGGGTGCTTTTGCCATTTCCTCCCAGTCAGGCTGATTTCAGCCTCCAGTACAGTCAACTCTTGGGATCTTCCTGTCACTCCAGAAACAGAAATGGATTTCACCCCTTGACAGCTTGATGGCATCAGGGTACACTGTGCACTGGTATCTATTAGAGCCTTATACTTCTGTGGAACTGAAGTGCCAGGCCATCTGATCCACACAGTCCAGTAAATCTGATTGTCTCCTACCTCCAACTGGCTGGAGGCAGGGCCCCTCTAATAGCCATCACAACGCTGGACACTTAAGTTATGTTGAAAGGGATTATTCTTCATTATCACAGGAGCTGGAATAAAATCAGCTCTTCCACTCCATCTGGGAACCTGCTCACCAGAGACTGAAGCCACAACTCTCATGGGATGATCAGTCTTGGTCCTTGCTCCCCTCTTCAGTTCACTTCCAGAGCTGAAGTAGGTTTTCCATTCCACTTCGTCATGTCTTCTCCATGATCCTGCAGGTAAAGCCATAGGATAGCTCATGGTGTATACCTTCTGTATCATCTCTCTCGAGCAGTAGGACGCCTTTTGTTAATAGCTGAGACGTGTGTTGGCACACATGAGGAGCTGGATAGATCAGATAGATTGTCCCTCAATTGTCTGAGATCCTGGGACAGTTTTTCCACAGCTGAAATGGTGGAAGGGGTGAGATTATCTTTGAACTCTTGGAGTTATGAATCATTTCATCCACTGTTAGTGGTACTATGTCATTCCAGAACAGTCCTATATTTCCACATCCTGGAGCTGTATACCTGAGTTCTCAGAAAGTATAGTCTTTCCTGTCATAAGCTGACATCTGTATGAAAAGTCTGTAGAGATTTTGCTCTCAACAATGTGTAGTTTGCTTCAAGCTGGAACTTATAATCATTATACATCAATAATAATTAATGTACCTCAGTATTATTAATGATTATTCTACATTAAAGGCTTCAAAGTTTTGTTGAATTCATAGAATCCTAGAATGGTTTGGGTTGGAAGGGACCTTAAAGATCCAGTTCCAACACCCTGCCACAGGCACGGACACCTTTCTCTAGACCAGGTTGCTCAAAGCCCTGTCGAGCCTGGTCTTGAACACTGCCAAGGAGGGGGAGCCACAGCTTCTCTGGGCAACCTGTGCCAGTGCCTCACCACTGTCACAGGGAAGAATTCTTTTCTAATATATAATCTAAATCTCTGCTCTAAATTTGTCCTTTAAAAATAAGGTTTTACTCCAGAAAGTCTGTAAGTGGCTAAACAGGCATGTCATACCCATACAGTGTGCTGGTATGGGCGGCAGAAGTCCTGGCAGGGACTGTGTAGCTGAATGTCACTCTGTTCTCACCATTGACTTGCATCTTTGTGTTCTGGCCTTTTTTGTATTGCCTTCAAATGTGGAATATGAAATTGAGCAGAAATTAAATTGAAATTTATTGCATTCAGGTATTCATGTTTAGAGACAAAAACAAATGGTTATGGAACAACTTATTTTAAAGAAATCATTTTTACAAACTTGTCTGTATCCAGAAGGTGATGAAAGAAACTATGGAAGGTGGCTATGGAAGTCACCTTGGAAGTTTCCTTCTTAAAATATGTTATTTACTTTTTTTTTGTTAATGCACATTTCTTAAGTACATTGACTTAACAGAATTGTCAGTTTAGAAAAATTGGTGCTCTATTGAAAATTCTGTAATTATTACTTTGTGAAAGAAAACCCCACCACATTGAAGCTTCATGTATTAGTCTTGTTAATTACATCTTCTAAGTATGGTGGCTTTTTCTCTATAATGAAATTTTAGTTATGTATAATCTGTGCAAAAATAATAATCTGTTGAACAATGGACACTTTAAAAGGTAACTAAGTGCTGCTAGATTATTTCACAGAAAAGATTTATTTGTTTTAATGGAATAATTTAATTTCTTTACAGACAATGAGACTGCTGTCTATACTCTAATGCCGATGGTTATGGCTGACCAGCACAGGTGAGAGCTTCCTTACTTTTTTTTTTCCTTTTTTTTTTTTTTTTTTCCTTTTTTAAGGTCTGAAAAACCAGCATGATTACAAGAGTTGTAGCTGCTGGAGCGCTCTCAGGAGTTCTGCTGCTGAACAATTCTGCTGAGATCTTCTGTAGCTGAAGTTAGGCACTGACTGGGCATTTCAGCATATTCTTAGCTGAGAAACCTGTTTAGTTTTATGCCATAGATTTGTTCTGTTGATGCACATAGAGTAATTTGTCCTAGGATAAGAACAAATACTTTTTTTCTTTTTTTTTGTGGAACTGGGATTTAGCTCTGAGTGTGCATTTACTGATGACTTAGAAACTTTTAGTCTCATTAGGCATCTTGGAAAGACATGGAATAAGAGTTGTAGGGTGAGATTGGTTCTTCTGAAATTCCTCAGGTGACCAGCTGTTTTCCTTTACACAGCGATCCTTAGAGTGGTTGGGAACTGGGGGTTGGATAGTGCCAGCTAAGTGGTGCTACCTTCTGGTGAGTTTTGTAGGCAAGCAGGTCTTACTGAAACTGTAGTGTTTAACTGATTAGGATAAACATTTGTTCTGCTAAATAATACTTTGTTGAGATTGTGTACAAGGGTTTTAAGTTATGTGATCAGCTCATTACTAGAGGTTGAAATCACCAGTCCACTTGCAGTTTTGCTTGTTTTGAAGTATTTTATTTTAGCTAATATTTTATCTTTATTAATGACTTAAGGCTTGAAAGGTCCTATTTAAATTTATTATCCTGTTGGCATATCGTATGTCTTTCTACTTCATTATGATGATTCATGTACCAGTCTTCCGTCTGAACTCTGCCTATGTTTGGAAAAGCTGCTGGGTATCAGGTTTAGGGTAGAGATTAAGGAGGAAAATGGGAATTTATATTTTTTTTTTTCAAACCAAAGCTATTAATATGCTTGTTTTCCATGCTTGTAATGAACTGATTTGGCCATCTGGTCTGATTCTTACTAGTTTACATGTGAAACAGTTGCCCAGTGTTACAGTTCATGTTTTATGTACAAGTAAGAAGTGAAAGAGTAAAAGTACTGTTAATATGTAAACACTTGCAAGCTGTTGGATGTTGTTAATTGGAGGGAAAAGAAATAGTGATCAAGAAAGAAATAGGGTACTTGTGTACAGTATATACTTTGCTTGGATAATGTGAGATACTTTATTTAAAATTATATTTTTGTTTAAAGGTCTGTCTCAGAGCTGCTGTCAAATTCTAAATTTGATGTGAATTATGCATTTGGACGTGTGAAGAGAAGTTTGCTTCATATTGCAGCAAAGTAAGACTTACTTGAGTCCAGTCCAGAAGTTAACAATGAAAGTAATACCACAAATCTAAGGCACCAATGTAAGCTGGGAAACTCTGTAGTAGCAGTTAACACTTTGTTTTTACACTTCTTTTTTTGTTTTGTTTCTTCTTTTAGCAATGTGCCTGCCTCATTGAGGGAATAGTTTTTACACATAATATCAAATGGCTTTCTAAATTCTAGTGAGGGAAGTCTGGGTGGATACTTTATCCTTTCGGTGAAATCTCAGTTTGTGAAGAAATGTAGCCATTATGTATATCCTGTATAGCTGGATTTCATTTGATTTTGTAGATTTGGAGAAATCTTGTCTGGAGATGATGCTTGTTTTTGAAGTATTCTAAACCTCTGAGAAGTACTTGGATGTTTGCTGGGAAGCAGCTGTTACCAAGTACTTCATATGACCATACCTGAAGGGAATATAACTAATTTCTAATAAATTTTTATATCCTGGGTGAAAGGCTTAAGTGCAAATTTCAACTCCATGACCTAGATTATTTATTATTTATGTATCTGTTCAGTGAGGATAAATATTTATTGCCAGGAAACAGCCAGATTAACATTGCCTTAATAGCAATGAACAGTATAGTTTTTGAAATGGCCGTTCAGGAAACTAAACTTTAAACTAATGAGTGAATGTTCTATATACGTGTCCATTTTGAATATCTTGAAAGCTCTTACATTTAAACTGAAAAAAATAGTAAAAATAAAAGAAATAGTAGTGGCATTGCATATAAATAGCAGGTACTTGGGCATAATGTAGGTAGGACTTCCAGCTTTCTAAGCAGACTGTTCTAGAAATACGTTTCCCAGGTATTCCATCTCAGAATTGCATGCTGCTTATGTAAAATTAACTTGAGAAAGTACTCAAAGCAGAAAAAATGCAAGAAAATTTTAAGCATATATCTTAGAATTATCTTTGAAAAGCTGTTTTCATTGATCATAAACCTCAAGAAATTGTGTTACACCTAGTTTCAGGATTCTCTTTTATCTTGGCTTGTTGTTGGGTCATGAAGAGGTCACAGAAATGCTATTTTTGCAACTTACTGTACAGCCAGTCTTCGGTTTCTTTGGATTATTGGGATATCAGTTTCGTCACTGAGGAGATTAGTGACAATGGATAAGATGGTCATGATAGATATTAAAGTACTGTATATTTATCCTTTGATTCAGCTCTTCCTCTTGAAGAATTCAGGAGCAAGATAAACATACAATGCAAAGTTTCTGTCTTCTTGATGATATTGATTATATTATGACAAGAAAGATGATGCTATGAGTTCAAAACAAATAGCACAGATATTTGTATGAGTTTGAGGTTTTCTGATTCCTAAGGTTTAAATATAACTTCTGGACAGTGAAGTGTAACATTGTCGTAGTTTAAACTCAGCCACACAGCTTGTTCACTCACTCAACCCCCTTTCTCGCCCTCCCCTGCTTCCAGAGGGATGGGGNAGTTTCTGTCTTCTTGATGATATTGATTATATTATGACAAGAAAGATGATGCTATGAGTTCAAAACAAATAGCACAGATATTTGTATGAGTTTGAGGTTTTCTGATTCCTAAGGTTTAAATATAACTTCTGGACAGTGAAGTGTAACATTGTCGTAGTTTAAACTCAGCCACACAGCTTGTTCACTCACTCAACCCCCTTTCTCGCCCTCCCATCCTTCCAGAGGGATGGGGAGGAGAATCAAAAGAATGCAACTCCCACAGGTTGAGATAAGAACAGTTTAGTAACTAAGGTATAACACAAATCACTACTGCTACCACCAATAGTAATAGTGATAAATGAAATAACAAGGGAAAAGAATACAGCATCTCACCAACCACTGACAGATAACTCACGACATCCCAACCCAACTGAGTGCTGACTGACCACCTCCTCCAACCACCCCAAGAGAGAACATTTGCCCTTCCTGGTAACTCCCAGTTACCCCCCGGGCATGATGTGCTATGGTATGGAATACCTCTTTGGTCAGTTTGGGTCCTGTCCCTCCTTCCTCCTGGCCTCCCCTCCTCCCAGGCAGAGCCTGAGGCTCACAAAGTCCTTGGTCAGGGCAAACATTGCTTAGCAACAACCAAAACCACTGGTCTTATCAACCTTGTTCCCGGGTTAAGTCAAAGCACCAGCTACTAAGGAGGAGAAAAACTGACTGCAATTGCTGAACCCAGGACAAACATCAAGAATTATACTGGAATTGTTATTAAATGGAAAATTCAGTCCTGTGAATAGATTAAAACTAGGGAAGTGAGAGGAAATAGTAACCAAAACATTTTAAACAGCTTATATTGTAAACAACTGGCAGTCTTAAAGATTTGCTGTCAAGTTTTAAAGTCACTAAAATCACATAAAAGGCTAGCATCTGTTCAGTAGTGCACGTTATGATCACTCAGTTCTCACTGCATTTAAGTGTCTTTAGCTTTGTGTAACTTGAATGATGGGGGTGTAAAATGGTTTTGTGTAAAGATTTTTCTGTTGAATGTAATCTGTACATAGTATTGCTATCTTCCTCAGTATAATTTGATTTGTAAATATCCTTGTTACAGTTTTTTCCCTTCCTTATTTTGTTCTTAGCTGTGGATCAGTCGAATGCCTTGTTCTGTTGTTAAAAAAAGGAGCAAATCCAAACTATCAGGACATTTCAGGATGCACACCTCTCCATTTAGCAGCAAGGAATGGGTGAGAAGGTTTTTAAAACTCTTGAATGTTTTATGCATAGTGCACTTGAGCTGACATGTTCTGTAATATTTTTGCATAGTTGAAACAAAATGCTTTGGTTTTCACCTTTGAAAATAGGATGGTGCACTTACAGGGAACATGGAAGTTACCTTGAATATTCAAAAAATGTTTTTATTATAAGTAGGAAGTTATGTCTGTAGTGCCAGTTTTAGTGCCAGTCATTTTAGTGTTTTCTGTTAAGTAGCTTAATGTTTATAACAACAGTGATTGAACAAAGGATGTATTCACCTTCCAGTTAGCTAAGTAAGAAAAGATTTCAAAGAGGACACTGGAGGATTTGGAAGATGCAGGGATTTCAAGAGTTTTCTCAGTGTCTTCAAGGAAATTTTTTCTACAAGCAAAAGAATAGTAAGCTTGCATGCACAATATTAGGAGAGATCGGGGAAAGAAACTCACCGAAAAATGGTGAGCAAGCACCTTTTTGAGATCTCTTAAGGCCTTACTTCCTGAATTGCAATATGTGAAAACACACACCTGGTAACAGTAATTTTGTCTTTTTGTTTTTAGAGCAGGTATGTGTTACAGTAACTGAATTGTATCATGATTGGTACTTCAAATGAGGAGGTAGCGTTCAGTGACTTTTAGGTATGTGGGAGAAGGGAGATGGAAGCAGCCAAGTGGTACATAATGAAATGCAGAAATACACACAGGAGACAGGTGGAAAGGAGGCATGAGAAAGTGTGAGAGGTACCAAATAAAAAGGAAAAGTAAGAATAAACTCCCAAGGTAAAGTACTCGGAGCATTGGAGAGCACTAAAAGACCAAATTAAACATGAAGTAGGAAAGCACCCCTACTTTCACCAAGGCAGCTATTGTTCTTGCCAAAGATTTATATAGATTACAGTGAGCATCTCATTATTTAATGATTTAGTGGAGTTCTATAAATGTGTTCACTAAAGTGTACAGATGATGATGAGCTTCATGTATTTCTATTAGCTGAGCTCTAACTTCTTAGTAGTTCATGCTGAGCTGAAGCTGTTAGAGTGGTAGTTAAGTACTTCTATGCTTTCCCCAAAAACATTCAGCTATGATTTTAACCGTTTGCTGTCATATACTATACTTGTACTGCATGAGTCTCTGGTGCTACTCATGGTCACTTTTTCACCTGCTCAGCACTATACTTCTTATAAAGTAGAACTACCTGCTATAGTTTGTACAATGATGAATTTGAGTGGAGCTCTAAGATACTTGGTCATTGTAAATGATTTTTCCTGCATGTGTTTTAATGTATTCTTTTGTTTATAGCCAGAAGAAATGTATGAGCAAGCTGCTGGAATACAGTGCAGATGTCAACATTTGTAATAATGAAGGCTTGACTGCAGTAAGTGCTGCTCATTTTAATGGTGCTCTTAAAATGAATGAAGAATTTGAAGATTCTCATTTCTTAAGCTTCTGCCACCTTATGTGCAAATATACAAAACTGCTGTGTGGCCAGTGCCCTTAAGAATCAAAAGCTGTGATCAGAATAACTCAGCTACTGTTCAAAGCTTCTCCTTTAAAACATCAACGGTAACACAGTCAGGTTTAAAATAATACTTATGAAATATTTCTATCACTGCTAAAGAAAACACATGTAATCATTTTGTACTTAGATTCATTGGTTGGCTGTCAATGGACGAACAGAATTGCTTCATGATCTTGTTCAGCATGTCAGTAATGTAGATGTTGAAGATGCAATGGGACAGACAGCCCTTCATGTAGCTTGTCAAAATGGACACAAGACAGTAAGTTTTTTAATTTTATTAACACAATGGCTTTGTGAAGAATTGGTTAATGCTTCGATGTTGCTGTGTGTATTTTCTTTATAAACTTCAGGTATTATAATGATTGGAAGTGTGAACAACTCTATCGTTTATCTTAGTATCGACTGCATACACTTGAATGAGAACAATAATTTATTCTTGTGGAGATGATTGATCTCAGTGTTCATGGGAACTTAAGTGACTTATTGTGTACTATTCAGCCATTCTGTAGTATTGTTATTGCTTTGTTGACAGCAGGTTTTGATGTAGTGCTAAACATTTAAAAATGTTCTTCCTCACTTTTTAGAATGTATTTGATTTATAATTATGCGAGTAATCGTGCTTTTGAAATCTGAAATGTTCCTCATTTACTGTGAATAAAAAATGACTGCAGAGTTGGGTCAGTTAAATATCTAATATTTGAAGTAAACAAGTTCACATGGACTCCTCTTTTATTGATCTGTATGAATAATTTTTAGGCCTGGCCTTGCATTAGAGCTGACTACTCTCAGAGTACAAGTCTGGATGCTTTACTTGAACTGCATTACAGCATGTAGAGTTAGACAGATTGTCCCCAGGACTATTTACAGTTCAAATAATAATTAAAAAAAAATGAATCTTTCTACTCAGATCCTTTTTGTTGTCATTGTCAGAGCTCAACTTTGGAACACCAAATTCTGAGAAACTGTTAACTACAGACTTTTCTACTTTGTTTGACTAGAATATAGCAAAATTTGTTTGAGAGTCTGCTCAATATTTTGGGATTTGCTTACTTATTTAATCTGTTCCAGTGTATGTTTAAATCTTCATCTTGTGATAAGGCTGTTTATAGCTGTCACTAACGTGAGCTTTACTTCTCTAAAAAATGTCAGTTTTCTTTTTAAATAGCTTGTAGTTCCAGGGGTCTTGGGGATTAGTGAAAGATCAGTGAAAGGCAGAGTTATAAAAAATGGGAAGTTCAAAAACAGCTTTATGAGCTCTGACAGTTATGATTTTCCATATAGTGTTTAGGAATTTTGGTTTTGAGATTCATTATGGAAAATTAAATCCTTCAGTGTAATTAGACATGCATGACAATAAACAGCTGCAAATCAGTTGACTTTTCTGTTGCCCTTTTCTAATACTGGTATTTTTTTCTGTTCTAGACGGTGCAGTGTTTGCTAGACAGCGGTGCAGATATAAACAGGCCGAATGTGTCGGGGGCAACTCCACTCTATTTTGCTTGCAGGTTATATATCCTTTAATTTTGAATATTGTGCTAAAAGTGAAATGGATCCTCTTTCCCCCCCTTCCTTTCTGCAATAAGAATGATTAGAAAGCATAACGTTTAGGAGATGTAAAAGCTGACTAGTACTTAATTTTGCCTCATGTTTGAATGTAGTTTGGAGTCTTATCTAAATACTTAGTACTGCAGGCTTATATACCCTTATCTAACAGACATGTTAAACACAGCTGTGTATCTTCTAGCACGAGTCATAAATTAATAACTGCTAAACTTATTTTGGGAAAAAAAGAGGTAAACCAACTTAGATTATACTGAGTACACTGACAATGCAACCTTTTGTGAGGCAACTTTCACTATTCTTTAGTGTAGAGTATGGTATTACAGTGCACATGAAATGTGCATATATGATTTGAAGTTACAATATTGAATTCAAATTAATGGTTGTGTTTATCAGTTCTGTTTTCTTCACAGTTTAGTTTTATGTCAAAACTAATAACATATGATAAATTACCTTTTGTTTTAATTGGAGCATTTTTGCTATTTGGTAAAGCATCTACATTTTTTAATCCCTGTGCTTTGGTTACAGTTTAAATAGTTCACCTATGATTAAATGTTATGATAAAGAAAAAGAGAAATGGATTGACCTGGTGGCCTGCCAAGAGTTATGTTGTGGGAGCCTTGGTATCTGGAGCTAGTGTATGCTGACTCTTGGCACTTGAGAAGAAGGGCATTGGCAAATAAATAGCTGCTAGCTAATTGAATGCCTGGGTGCTTGATTTAGGGGCTGGCACTGGAATCTGTTTTAAAAGAATTAAGCAACTTGCCTTGGCTTAAAGGCTTTTCATGAGAAGAGAATGTGTTGCAAGTACAGCAGTGATGTTCTTTTTACAAATCAGCAGTTGGAGCACTTGGCAGTGTGGAACGAACAGGATGCATAGCAGAGGTCAACATCTCCTTGTCAGAAGTGCCAGCTGGTGGTGCTGCCACCTTGGAAGAAAAGTTGTAGGTCCCTGATGACAGGGAGAGCAGGAAGTGTTAGCAGTGGCTGATGATGGCTGGAGAAAGGGTATTCATGCTCAAGGTCTGACTGTGAAGCCCCTAGTGTTGCACTGTGCTTCTGCAGTGGCCTTGAAAGGTAGTAGAAAAATGTAAGTGGCATTATCTTACATCCTATGTTTCTGTTTAGTTTCATATCATATGTTTTCTTCTGGCTTATATGGGTTTTATTTTAGATGCAGTACTCAGATTATCACTTACAGTAGAGCATAAGTGCTGTGTTAACTCTTCTCTTCTTTTGAACAGCCATGGTCAGAGAGACACTGCCCAAATTCTTTTGATGAGAGGAGCCAAATATTTACCAGACAAAAATGGTGTTACTCCACTGGATCTCTGTGTACAGGTATTGAGTTAACAGCACTCTTTCTGTGAACTTTTGTCACTTACTACAGTGTCACTCAAATACCTTTTTTATGTTTAAGGCCTATGAAAGATGGTTCTTCATTGGTGAAAGAGAAATGCAAAGATAACTTTTTGCAATTAAAGTGATCCTACAGGCAGGTTCCCAGTTTGCAGCCTTTGCAAAAGTTTTTAACATCTTTAAAGACTTTGCAAGATAGGAGCTTATAAGAAGTGAAGAGTTTGCAGAACTCCAGTTGACTGTAAAGTTTGGGAATCCTTGGTTTTTATGATTAATGCTTTGAATGTGTGCTTCAGTCTGCAGTTTTACAGTCCCTAGGGCATGGCTTTATGCATAAAAATTCTGTCAACATTTTTAGGTGTGAGTAATGACCCCTGGTGTTTGCTGTTTTGTAAAGATGATTTTCCTGTGTGAGCAAGCAAAGTCTTTTCTTCCCTTTTACCTCTTTTTTTTTTTTTTTTTTTTTTTTTTTTTTTTTTTTTTTTTTTTTTTTTTTTTTTTTTTTTTTTTTTTTTTTTTTTTTTTTTTTTTTTTTTTTTTTTTTTTTTTTTTTTTTTTTTAATTTTTTTCCCTCTCCCTTGCTTACCAGTTTGCTTTGCAGTGTAGGTACATCTTTCCAGATGAGAGACTGAAATTCTTGCTAACTTTGGTAGTATAAATTTGGTATTACTTTGATTTTGAAAAACTGACTTTCTTCAATTCTTGTAGATTCTGAGTGGTTTTAATTTTAATACCTAATTTCTTGGCACCAGGAACAATTAAATGACTCTATTTAATAAATCTGTTATCACTGTAGCAAGGTATAAACTGTCATGTGAAAAGAAGGAACCTCTGTATTTGCAGCATTAGTCCATTACAAGGTTGTCTTTTCAATATAGAATTTGTTGTGTATTCAGGTGGTAGGTGCCCGCTTAAAAATGTGGCTGTGCTAAATAAGAGTTAATACAAATAAAACACAAATTCAAGTCTTGTTATTTCTAAAAGACATTTTTCTCAAAATCTTATGAAGTTAAGTCTGAGCTGTTGATCTGAGGCACAAGTGGAATCATACTTGTGTATTGATTTTAAAGTTAAATAATCCTTGCATGAGTTTATCCTATTTCTTCCTTTAACAAGTCAGATTTTTGTCTTATGGACCTTTAGGAAAATATTTGTTTTGAAGGACTGGATTCTGGGTGTAATTAGGTAGATATGTGTCATCCATCAGCAGTGAGAAGCTAAATATTGCACTGTGTTTAAGCTCTGGTAAATTGTTACGTTAAGCATCATTCAAGTGTAACTTTGGCTTTCTATGTGGGAACGCATTTAAAAAAAACCCCAACCCCTCCTACCCCCAAAACCCCAAAACAAACAGAAGGGGAGCAGATACATATGACCTGATATACTGAAGAATTTGATTCTACTTTCTCTCAAAAGTTTTGTTATATCTAATTTTAATACATTATCGAATTTCAGTTTATTTATATTAGGACTGGATTATTTAATTCAGTATTAAAAAAAAAAAGGTAATTCTTAGTAAGTGTTAGTGCCTATAATAGTTAAAGCCCCAATTCTGATGTTTCTTTTAATTAAAATGTATTTTGTTGCTTTTTAGGGTGGTTATGGAGAGACTTGTGAAGTCTTGATACAATACCATCCTCGACTTTTCCAGACAATAATTCAAATGACGCAGAATGAGGATCTACGGGAAAACATGGTAACACAGGATTATGTGTATATAGTTTTATATATCTGTGTGTTGGAAATCTGATGGCTTAATATTAGTGTCCTGATTAGAATACACTACCAGAAATCGACCAGTAAGTGCCACAATAGTTGATCATAATGTGGTTTTCTTTCCTTCCATGGAAAATATACAGTCTTCAGATAGTATTAAATACAAGAATTTGGGGTTAAATGTAGGATCTATTTTAATTTAGTATTCTAACTTTGTATATTTGGCAAAGTGATCTAGACAGTGTAAGAAATGAAAAAGATTTGTTGCAAGTAGCTCCTACCTTGTTTGTACTAAGGCACTGGTAGACCATTCTATATATACAATTTTACTTTATATAATAGGGTCTGTTTTCTTTCATGTAGTGTGTTTCTGCAGACATCCATTCTAGGATATGCCTCAAGGCTTGAATTGTTTAGAATGAACTGAAACATACGGAGTATGAGCACTCATCTGTATGAAGTTCCTTTGTGAAATAACAGTGTGAAAGATTGCAGCTGCAATTTCATTTGGTTATTATTGCTGTAGATTAAACTGTTCTGTTCATTTTTCAGTGGTTCTTCTAGACCTTGTTTCTTTTACTATTGTGGGGTAGTACAATCTAAAGCAAAGGAAAAGCAAGGAAAAGATTTTTTTGTTTCTTGATTCACATAGGGGGTAAGAAGCATGGGATGCTTTTTTTTCCCCCTTCCAAATCTAGATAGATGTGGGTTTTTAATATATTGTTTGCTTGAAAATAATTGCAAACAATTTTACAGACTAAATTGAAAAAGAAAGTATAGATTTAGTAAGGTATTGGCTGCCACTTCACTGAACTTGGTTTGCTAGATTTTTGAAGTTTTGATTTTTTTCTTTAATCCCATTAAATCCACTGCAAACCTGAGCATTCATAAGTCCATATAGAAACAGTCTTGAAATTTCTGAGACAGGTCTGAGTTTTACAAAGTAAAATGTCAGAAGAGAGAATTCTCAAAGTGTAAGTTAGAAGCATGTGGAATAGTGTAGGTTATTTCAAGTAAAAGGAAGTTAAAGAACTAAAGCCATGGAACAAAAAAGACTTTCTACAGGAGGCGAAATGGCAAAGCATATTATCGTATAAGTGAAGACAGTAGATGAGAAAAATGAATGTCTGAGTAATAGAGAAGGTGTGTGCAAAAAGATCTGAATGAGACGGTATGCATGCTGTATTATATGTGGCACTGTTATGCTTCATTGCCAAAATGGAAACATTTTAAGTGTGGTTTTCTATGGCCAAGTCTGAGCTGTTCTGGCCAGAGTCTTGGGTAATGACCAGTTCATATTCTCTGAAAGTGACAACATGAAGAGACTGGTTGCATGTTGGAAGTCAGGACTTGCATGAACTTAAATGTTCTTGACAAACTGGAAAATTACTGACAGACTGCAGGGAGAAAGATACTGTCCCAGCCATTTGTAGCTAGAGGTTCACTTGAACCCTGGGGAAAACTCTCACACAGTCAAGGAAGTGAAGTATTAGAAGAAATCAGTTAGTGAAGCTGCAATGATTCCAGAGCAGGAGGCATCTGAAAAACAGGCAGGCAGATTGGGCAGACCAGTTTGGATTAAAGATATAAGTGCTTATGCCTTGAGGCAAAGTGTTGGTATAAATGACCTTTATGAGATCACTTTTCGTATCACCCTACTACAGGAGAAGTTGAGAAGGATTACTAAACTTTCTGAAAGTGAACGAGAAGTAAGTAAGTGAGGATACAATAGGAATGTATAAAGAGTGGTGCTGCTGAAGGTTTGGTTTATCTGCAGAAAAAATCTATGCTGGAGATAAGTGTAGAAAAAAGGGGATTTAAAGACAGGATAGTGTCTGGGCAATTGCAGCATTTAGTCTTTGTGAGCTGAGTGGCAAGAAAAGGAACAAATTTGGGAAGAGAGTTGTCATAACAATTATTGATTATCAGGGTATGATTTCTTATCTAGGGAAGGACATTCAGTAACTTGAGCAATGAAGGTAGTAAGAACAGACTCTAGGATCCAAGGTTCATTTACATTGTCATAAACTAACCAAGGAGTGAACTGGGAAGACAGGTAAATGATGAATTATAAACCTAAAATGTATACTCTTGACTTTAAGAAGTTGAAAGTGTAGCCTACTAGTTTTTTTCAGATGAAACTAAATTGTTCTTATAATTTATTAATACATGGCTAAGCATTCTGTTATAATATGGTATATCCTGTCGTACCATACCTTCATACTAGAAGGTATACTTGTTCAGTAATCTGTGTGAATTATAATGAAATGTTAACTGAGGTTAGATTAGATGTTGGACAATATAGATGTGCAATAATATTGCTCACTCTTAATGCTTGGGTGATAATGTTCTAAGTATGCATTTTCTTTTCTTTTAACGTATCAGTTGCGGCAAGTTCTGGAACACTTGTCTCAGCAGAGTGAAAGCCAGTATCTTAAAATCCTAACAAGTCTTGCTGAAGTTGCTACAACAAATGGTCACAAACTGCTTAGGTAAGTGTGAGAGGATCATAAGTAAGTTGATAAGCTACCTGGCAATTAATGCCACTCAGTAGTTTTAATAATCTGAACTGTGTCATGCCTGGCACATGCTGGAGTAGATGGACCTCAAATCTGATTCTACATGACAGTGGCTGTTCAGATCATTGTCTTGAGGAAAGGAGGTTGGTGTCCTTGTCTGGCTGCTGATCAAGAAGCCTGAGTTGCAGAGAAGTGCATTTTTTTGTTTAGTTTGGCTGTATCAGCTCTGGGAAGGGAAGCCTTTTAGCCAGCTACCAACCATCCCCCCCTCTTCTTTCTTCTTCTTTTTCATATCTTAACTTTTCTGCATGCTTTCTTACTATGTGTAAGAAGAGTCTTGCTGGTTCTGGTTGCCTTCCATGGCTACCAGTATATACGAGACAAAAATTTAAGTGCCACTGTGCTGTCTCAGCAACGCAAGTAGCAGTTACCTGGGGAAACACATAAAACAAGCAAGCATGTTTTCGTAATATGCTTTCTGAGTTTTTATGGCATCTGTTTTGGAGAGTTATGTAATCTGTTGTGTCCTGGGTTCAGCAGTAGCAGTCATTTTTTCTCCTCCTTAGTAGCTGGTGCAGTGCTGTGGTTTTGACTTTCAGCCTGGGAAGAGCGCTGATAACACTGATATTTTTAGTTGCTGCTTAGTAATGTTTAGTCTGACCAAGGACTTTCTGAGTCTCATGGTCTGCCAGGAAGGAGGGGAAGCTGGGAGGAAGCAGAGACAGGGCACCTGACCCAAACTAGCCAAAGAGGTATTCCATATCACAGCATGTCATGCCCAGGAAGTAAAACTGGGGGCAGTTACCTGGAAGGGCTAGTTCACTGCTTGGTCGGGCTGGGTATCGGTTGGCAGGTGGTGAGCGGTTGTATACTCTTCCCTTGTTATTTCCCTTATCATTATTATTATTGGTGGTAGCAGTAGTGGTTTTGTGTTATACCTTAGTTACTGGGCTGTTCTTATCTCAAACTGTGGGAATTACATTCTTTGGATTCTCCTCCACATCCCTCTGGGAGCGGGGGCGGGGGGAGGGTGGGGGGAAGAAGTGGGGGGAGTGAGAGAGAGACTGTGGTTCTGATTTACGGCTGGTCTTAAACCACAACATGTTGGAACACCAGTGACATTTTACTGTTTTCAAAACCTAGCAGAATCTGCTCTAACCTTTATGCTTTACTAAAAGCCAGGAAGATCTTTGCTGAAAGAGGTAAAGAGCCTGAAAGCATGAGTGGAATTTCCTTACTAACATGTTCTGGATGGATTTTTGGAAAAGAGAGATTTAAGAGTGTTCTGTAAGCAGAGTGTTCTGTAAGCATAGGTTGTAGAAGAATAAGACTTTGAATGCTTCTTTTTAACTGGGGCTGAAGTGTGGGGAGCCCATCATATAGATGGAGACTAAATAATATATTCTTAGTTCTAGGTGCCTTTCTTTTTTCTTTGACATCAGTCATGTTAAAATTTGGATGGACCTCGTAGGTAGCAGGTCAGAACACCTAGGCAATGCTAGGAAATTCGTGACACCATTAATCACAGTCACGTTCTGATGAGTGTTTGCCTCAGTGAGTGAGCATAAAAAGCTTAAACCCCTCAAGTAGTTGGTGTTAAAGTGCATAAACATATTAATGACAAAGATAATTTTTTGAAGAGCTTTAGCTGTTGGTGGGCTTTAATGTGTAATCAGCTTAACTTGTAACACATTGCTTTTGTCTCAAGACTTCATTAGAGCCCATAGATCTCTCACAAATGAACTGTGATAAAGTGTAAAACCATTCTGCAGAAAAGGGTTTGAAACTTGCTTTGTATGGTGACATTATCAGAAATCATGGTAGCTGGATTGGATCATATGAGGCAGTATTAGTTTCTATTTCATTATCTTCAGAGATAAGCTATGTGTTTAAATTTGATTTATTACTGTTATTACTCCTCTGTACTGAGCAGTGCTCCCTCAGTATGGCTGTAGAAACAGTATCTATGTGCCTGTACGGTCTCTGAATTTGAGCCAGTATGTACTCCTCTACTGTGGCATATCGATTGTATTGGAGGCTGAGGACAAATTGGAAGTTTTGCTCTGCATTGATGAGTTTCCAGAGATGCCTGTACTTAGGGTGTCCTCTGGATTCTTATTGGCCCAGTTCCCAGTTCTCTTGGGTACTTTGTAATATGTCACAAGGGAAATGGAATTATTTTCTTTTTCTATCACAAAACATAGTTTCACAAAAAGTGTCCTCTCCAACTCTCTTCCCTGTCAGAGGCTTCAGTTTCTACTTCAACTAAGCATTTCTTAGCTGCCTTGTTATTAACATAATGAAGATGATGGTAGTACTTGGTGAATATAGATCCTCTAAGCTTGTGCCTCTTTCCTCTCTCTCCTTCATGAAAACCTCCAATAATGATACTCTTGCATGGCTGAACTTAGTATCGTCACTGTTATTTTCCTGGGTATTAACCCACAGCCCATTGTTGTTGGGTTTGTTTGTTGTTTAGTTCAAAAGCATCTGAAGTAGTTCTTTGTGACTCCTCTATATCAGGTAGCCAGGAGTGGCACTGAGCTTCTGCTTGAGGACTTCTGCTTTGAGGACCAGCAAGGAGCCTGTCCAGTTGGCATTAGCTCCATCACATATTCCCTCTTTCCAAGGAATAATTATAGTGTGACATGATTTGATCTTGATGGTGCCAATTGGGCCTATCTGAATGTTTGCAAACATTCAGTAAAAGCTTCAGTAAACTATTAAAAGTGCTTTAAGGTATTCTTACATAGTTGGGTCCTCTTCCTGCAGATTTAAACCTGAAACTTCTCCAGGAAAACACTGCTGTTGAGTGTTTAAATCAATGGTTTTTGGTTGGTTAGTTGGTTGGCTGGTTTGGTTTTTTTGTTTGTTTGTTTGTGGGTTTTGTTTGGGTTTTTTTCTTTTCTTTTTTTCTTTTTTTTTTTTTTTTTTTTTT
>NDXB01021975.1:22722-39385 GCA_002631895.1 Agapornis roseicollis | reverse complement strand
CTAACCCCTTTTTTTGTTGTTTGATTTTTAGAAGTTTTTTTTTTTTTTTTTTTTTTTTTTTTTTTTTTTTTCTCTCTTTTTTGTGTTTTTTACTACTTCTTGGTTGAGGAATCCTTCTGTATAAAATCGCAGCACACCTTTTCTGTAAAGAAGTCCTGGTTTCCTGCATGCTACTCAACATACATAGGGTATACAACTGACATATTATTCAGAGCACCTAAATAATAAGAACTGAAGGGTAGTCTCTTACTTTCTCCTATCTTCCTCCTAACTCTTACATGGGACAGTTCATATTACTAAATTTAGACACCAGTGATTATGTGGGAATTTTCCATAACCTTCGCATTTCTTTCAAAGTGTCATGAAGATGATATTTTGACATTGCTGTGTTTATTTGATATGCGTTCATCAGGTTAACTAAAGGCTTTTAAGACAGAGCTATAGCAATAAGGTTTTGAAAGATGATACTTGTAATTCCAGCTACATTTAGTTAAATAGTTCATTTTTTGTTTAAATTTCTTCTCTTGGAAAGAAGGAAAGCATTAGTCTATTTAAAAAAAAAAACAAACATAAATGTTGTTCTGATAGCAAAATAATATTAATAATCAGTTGATTTATACAATAAATATAAAACTACTGCTCAAGTATGAAAAATACTGTGTGCAAAATGTAAGCAACTGTACAGCATGCAATGTAGTAATTGTCCTTTACAGTTCTTCAATAAAATATATGGAGCTAGATTGGCACATTAAACCAGATTTTTGTTTTCAAAAAACAAAGCCCTACCCAAATCACAAGACTAATTTTATGAAAGACAGCAATTTCTAATGTTTTTAATGAAAATTGATTTAAATACAACAAGAAGCAGACGTTAAATGTGCTTAATACAGGAACTGTCTGCAGTGAGATATTGTGTTGCCTTTTTTCCCCAGGTTTTAGGAGTAACTGACCACAGCTCATAAAAAAAAATAAAATTAAAAAAAAAAATTGCCTTTCAACTTCAGAGCATTTCAGAACTCATAATAAAGCAAACAGAAAAATTCCTTGTATTTCCTTTGCAAATTGCAGCTGCTTAAACTGCCATTGTCATGCTTAAACCACAGAATCACTTAACTCAGACTACTCAGACTACTTTTTGTGCTGAAAGACATTTAGTGTGGAGTTAAGTCTTGTGCAGTAGACTTTACACAACTGGCACACTTGCCCCACAAACTATCTTAATTATGTAAACCAACACTTACATTTTCTAATAAATGAGCAAGATATGTGCTACTCATGCATTAGCTAAGAAACCAAAAATTTCAGGATAATTTTATAATTATTATTGCTATTGCTTTATTTATTTAAAAACTCTTAAAACTGAGGCAGCCCTACATTAGGGCCACTGTTGTCTCCATGGTGTTTTAAGGTTGGTGCAATTTTCAAACTCAAAAATGCAGAACTGCCGACGAGAACTTACTCTGGTTTTGGCAGTGGGGCACAGACAACACTAAGTTGATCTTCAGTTGTACATGAATTAGCCTGTTCTTCCCTTAATTTATGTTAACTAGGTAGTGAGAGATTAGACATAGTGCTGAGTCAATTGGGTGACTTCTGTTTTACTCTTACCTTCCCTTTTTCTTTTTTATCCTCTCCTTGGAAACATGGTTGTGATGGTCCCTTTTGCCTTCTGGGAGGAGGGAAAATAACCCACTGTATCTCCAGATAATTACAGTAGTATGAAGGCTCCTTGAAGACCTGTCAGTTGTATGTCTTCATTTGTGCCAGTACTTGCATGTGGAACATGCAGGTCAGAGATAAAGAACTCCTTTTCTGTTTGTTTGATGGGGATTTGTTTGTTGTTTGTTTTTGTTTTGGTGTGGGGTGTTTTGGGTTTTTTTTTTTTGTTTGAATTTTCTTGAATATAGGCTGTGTAACTGTTTAATACAGACTATTAAAGAAACCACAAAAGTTGCTGCTGAAAAATAGTAGTTAAATCTGTAAAGTCAGCATGGGACTTCAAGATTTTAAATTTGAGATCGAAATTGAAAATTTTAGAGGAAATTAGCTTTAAACTGGCATTTGCTGCTGATCTTTAAATTCAGTTGTGGGGATAAATGTTATAGATAATTTGTATTTTGATACAGGTTTTATGGGGAAAAGGTCTCTTAGACTGCTGTGTCATGTTCCTTGTAGGGATTTGAGTACTATGTACAGCATGAGAAAGTGATACAGGTCACCACCTGAATGCTGTTCATTTGAGCGAGCAAAGACCTCTAGATATTTTTTTTCTTTACCATATGGGAAGATAATCCATTCTTCAGTACTGTCTTCTTTCAGGAGTGGACTTAGAAGCTTTTATCTGGGGAGGAGTAGGAGTGGTAGGAGTTACGTCTTGTGGTAGGTAGCCATGTGGGATATGTGGACAAACAATTATCAGGCCTTCTTGCAGAGTGTAAGGGATTGCTTCCTTTCCTTCTGATCGCACTCATGTTCCAAGTAGATCTGTACCTGATAATTTGTAAGATCTACTTCTTAACTCTTTTAAAATGCTGGTACAAAACCATATTTTATCCAGTATCAGAACTGAAGAAAAACTTTCTTCAGACTTTATATGTGTTAAGGCTTTCTGTATGGTACTGATTTAATGTATTTTGAAGAGTTGCTGCTGTAGTCTAGCTTGAAAGGCATTAGAAATGTGAGTATATCTTGATCTGAGACTATTGAGGGATGATACTGCTTGACAAAGACAAAAAAAAAAATCACAAGGCCGTATTCATTTTATTGAAGTTCCCTGTATGTAATTCATTACAGGCCTGGTCAATTCAGGTCTGTCCAAATGTTTTGAAGTGGAAACACTTAAGACACGCTCTTGTATTGTTTGTGCAAGAAGCAAAATCTTCATTGAATTTAAACACTCAATCTTCAAACAAGCCACTGCTAGCTTGGACCAAATTGTACCAGTGAGCAAGTTCATGAATAGTAATTTTGACTGACTTCACATTCATTACTTTTTCATGTGTTGCTCTTCCAGTTGCTGTGCAGTATGATCATATATTAGGGAAACTTGTTATAAAATCTTCCTGTCTGAACAAAGTTGGGAAGCCTCTAACATTTCCCTCATTTCTATACTCTTCTGAAATAGAATTGAGTTCTCTGCTGTAACAGACTAACCTTGAGGACTGGTGACCTCCTGTTTTCTGTGTCTTAACAAACTATGTCACCTGGTAAAAGGTTTTGCTTCAGTGTCGTAGTTTGAGTACAGGTTTGATTTCTAGTGTCCTGCTTTCTAGATGGGTAAAGAGGAAGTTGTTGCACAATTAAATCCTTGCATTTGGGGGGTTTAGGTGTGCTCTTGTAAAAGCTTGGTACCCAGACTTGGGTGTATAATTGCAAAGAACTTTACCGAAATATGAGATACGAAAACTGAAGGTTGAGTGGAGGTTGATGGTTAATATGTGATTCATGGTAGGAATTGACTAAAGAATGCTGACTTGCAGTATTGAAAACATGCTGCTAATGGTTTGATTGGCAATGTGCACATTATGCTTGAAAAGCTGTGATCATGGATGCTAACAAAAAATGTTGACCACCATATGGAGGTGGTGGGCAATACTTATAGGTAGCTTTATATCCTGAGGTTAGACTAGGGGAAAAAAAAAAAAAGGGAAGTAAAAAGTTAAAGTCACCACTACACTTTTGAATAAGTTTGTGATCAGAATCTGTAAAAAACTAGCTTCAGAAAAACAACTCAGTTGCAAGAGTTCTGGAAGGCATTCTGAGTCTGTGGGAAATAAAAGATAAGACATAAGATATCAGCAGATAAATGGTGTCTGGCAGGCTAAGCACTGAAAAGTTTGGGAGAAGTAAACTAGATTTTAGTGTTCTAGTAAACAACTACCTAGTTTCTCATGTGTTAAGAACACAGTTATGTTTTTTCCTATATATTCAGTCAATCCTGTTTCCCATTAGAAAATTTTTCTGCATTATGTTTTGTGGTGAAGGTCTGATGGATAGGTCTTGGCAAACTTGAAAGAAGCTAACTTGATCCTGTGTGGCAGATGTTTATGTAGAAAATGATACCTACACTTGAGGTATTCAGGTCACCATCTAGAGAGATGTATGGTCACTAGGAGTATAAGGATTATGTGAGTGTCATACAGCATGTTGAGCAAAGCCTATCAGTCTTGGAGATCAGGCTGGCTTTACCCAAAGTTCTTATTGAGGAAAAAATGGGAGCATAATGGTGGGTTTTTTTTTTTAAATGGTAAATTTGAACAGATTATTTTAAATACACAGCTTTCATGAGAAGTAATTTACGGTGTATTGAGAGTGTGTCACTAAGAGGTGTACTGACAGTGCTCCAGATAATGTAGACTTCTGGTATAGTGTGCTGTGAATCATAACTTTTAAAGGTAACTTTAGAATATGAGAAGATAATTTGCAGTATCTGCTAAGTCTTTGAATATTTTGATTGGTGAAAAATGTTGATGCCACAGTAATACATAGAAAAAAGAGTGCATTTAGAAGTTTACTCTTGCTTCTGGAATGCTTTGAAAGACTTGAGTCAGAATTGCTTCCTTGTAAGATATGTATATTCCTGTGATCACTATGCTATGCTTGTGAAACAAGCCTTAACACCAATAAGGTATCCTTAAATACCATTAAGGGACATCACAGTTAGCCCTTACGTTTTTTTTCTTAAATGCTCATGAGTGTTTCGCGGTTCCCAGCCCTATCTCTCCTCTGTGGTAGTCTTGCACCTCAGAGCAAATGTGCCATGGCATGTCCTGGGATTAAACCACGACATGGTGGAATTGCACCAGATTTCAGTTGTATCAGTTTTAAGTTCATGGTAGCAAATAAAGAATGACTTTGCTAAGATAAAATACAATAGCTTTAAAAATTAATATGTAATTCTGCTGATACTTGCTTCTATTTTGTAAAGCCTAAGTATTAGTGGCCATTACTCAGAGACATCTGGGATAGTGTCAAAATGCACTGTATGAGCTCATGCTATGCATAAGGCACATTTTACTAGATGTACATGAATCTGAATCTCAGTGGTATTGTTTGGGGTTTGCTCCATCTATCTGGTAGAAGGAGGTTGTTTGACCAGGACCTTAAAAAGAACTGACATGCTCTTACTCTGGAAACTCAATATGTGTGTTACTGGTTTTCTTCTTGGCTGCAGCAGTCAGGTAGTGGTGTGCTGTGTAACCACCAGGAGGTCAAACTCTGAAATAGTTCAGTGTTTCACTCTTTCTAAATTATTTTATCTTTACTCCACTGCTACATGATGTTTTCCTTCTATATGACATTTGTTCTTTGTGCTGTATGGATACAAGTATGGATGGTTTTTTTTTTTTTAGTATTTGACTCCTATCTCTAACATGACTTCTGAAGGATCATTTAAAGCTTTTAAATGTGTGTGATATTTACTTGCCTTAAGAAGATTATCTCATCATTAATGTTATCTAATGTCAACATGTTCTTTTTTTGTTTGTTTTGCATGTTTATTGCAGCCACTGGAACTGCTCTGGCATTCTCTAGATGAATGGCTTGTTCTTATAGCTACAGAGCTGATGAAAAACAAAAGGGACTCTGCCAACATTACTTCTATTTTACTGAAGCAAAAAGGACCAGATCACCAGGATGCTACTCCTACGCCTTCCTTTGCTGCTGCAGAAACCGAGGGCATAAAAGAGATATCCACTGATGCTGGCGAGTTGAAAACATATGATGTTCCTGGGAAGCAGGAAGCTTGTGCTGATTGCCAGGATGTTATCTCTATGACAGCAAACAGGCTAAGTGCTGTCATTCAAGCCTTTTATATGTGCTGCTCCTGTCAGATGCCTCAGGGGTAAGGAGAAGATCCCGTTAGTTACTGAAATTGTTATATGCTTTCTTGGAAGAATTTTGGTGCTGACCAGGTAATCTTAGTGACAGTCAAGGGTAATCACTATTAAATGCCTTATTATTTTTTTTTTTTATTTTCCTGTCTTTAGTGGCACCAAACAGCACAGTAGAATTTCCATAGTGCTTCTGCCTCTGAACATAGCTGCACTGGGGCAGATTTTGTATTGAATGTCTAATGGCTCTTTGTAATCATGTGGGATACTTGCAAGTTATGTAATTTTGCTCTCTTGAAACTTAGCTATTCTTGCTTTTGGTTCGTAATGTGAAATTATCCATGAATTTAATGTGACTATTGAACAAGAATAAGCTCAAGAGAAAAAAAGTAAGTTATCTTTGTGTATGGAAACAACAGCTGGGGCAAAAGTTGTTTGGCTGTATTGCAGAAGCTTATAATAAGGAAAGTACAGTCTCAAAGTAATGCTCAGTTGGCAGACAGTTTTGTGCGGAACAGGCACTACAACTTGTGTAAATTTAATACTCTCAGTGCCTGGTTTAAAAAGGAAAAAAGTATGTCCGCTATAACTCAGGTCTTTGTCTGAGATTGTTGTGGGTTGTATTTATGAACTTGCAAGGAAAGGATCCTTTAACCCTATTGAGTAGAAGATTAGGGAAGTATGGTGGTTTTACAAGCTCCCTGAGGAATTTAGAAGCAAGGTTCCCACTACATGACAACTCTTGGTTATCCGCAGCCACTGTAAGTGATTTTATTTCTCTGTCAAACTGAGTGGAATAAAAGTTTTCAAGTCAGCCAGCACTGTTTGGCGCACACTCGTGGACACTCTAGAAGACAATCTGGGGATCAGCATGTTCCACAAGTACCTCAGTATTTTCACTTCTAGGTTTTTTCCATCTTGAAAAAGCAATTTCCCTTGAAATCTCCATCAAACTTTACCGAGAAAAAATGCCAGTATATTATTTATAGCAGCCAAATTAAAAGTAGAAATGTTTATAGTAGTGATTAAGTACATTTTCCCCCAATTTATGTCTTTATGCCAAAATTCAGTTGAGGAGGTGACTTCCTCCTGCACCCAGGTGATTTGCTGGTGTGTCCTGCCAAATGGGTGTGCACCTATGCATACGTTGTGCTCCAAGTTATGTAGTACCCAGAGCAGTTCTCCCTAAGTTTAACTTACGAATTAGAAGCCAGGAGAGTAAGAACTATTTCAGTGACAACTGGGAGAACTCCCTTGGGTACAGGAAAGTAAGGCAGAGCACACCTGACTTCTGTGTTGGTTTAGGGCTTTTAAGAACTGTGTACAGAAGAACAAAGATCTGAGACTTGCTCTGTTTTATGATGTTTTCATATTAATACAAGTAAATGGCACAGTGGTGTAATTCAATACTGCTGCCATCTTCAAATAATATTTGAAATTATAACAAATGACACTTGTCATTTCAAGGGAAAATAATTTAAAATGGCTTTAATTTTAGATTTGTGTGTCTTTGTTTAATGGAGGAGAGTAAACAGTGCACTGTTTTCCATTGTCCCTAATATTCATACAAGAAAGTTGGCATTTCTTGCTGGTTAACATTTGGAATATTGAGGTTATTTTCTTTTACTTGCTGTGATTGCTTTTCTTCTGCAAATGCTGATATTGAATCTAGGCATTCTTTTGTAATGTACTGAACTAAAGTGTTCTGAATTTTGAGCATCAAAACTGATGAGTGGGTGCTAAGTTGCTTGTTTTTGGTTTTTTTTTGTTATCCTGGATTTTTTAAAGTATTTTTCACAACCTTTCAAGGCACTTCATGGGAGGGGTTTATTCTTGCTTGCAAGTATTAGCTTTTGCAGAAGTTAAAGATTCCACGTAAGAATTTCTCTGTTTCAAAAAATACAGGAGAGAGTTGTAAATAAAAGGAGTAAAATTTACACCTGTGTTAATCCTTACCTTGTTTTCCAGATATAAATAGGAGCTAAAAAAATACAATTCCATATTAGTGTATAAGATAATTGCCTGGCAAGTAATTTTGATGTTTCATGAAGCCATTAAATACAACTTTGTCCCCCATTATTAAGTTTGAGTTTGTAAGGTTATTTCTTCCTATTTGTTTCCTCACTTGCCACAATCTACACAGCGTGCGGTAGGAGTTACATACAATGAACAAAACCACAGAACAAGGCATATCATGTATATTGTGCATATAACATCATTCTTTCCATATAAATATTTCCGTTGTTGTGGTGAAAGCTGGAAGGGTTTCATTGTATTTCTGTTAGCTTGGGCTTTTCTTGTTCATGTAGATGATAAGACTTAGCGGTGAGATTGCTTGACCTTCTTGGTTATTGTTGGTTTTGCCTTTTCTATGAGCTGCTGAGTATTTAGTTTTACGATTGACTAGTTATATAAACAGAAATGGATGTTGTTTAATATTTTATTAAAAGAATGTAACAGTTTATGGAATTCTAATTATTTTTAATATCATTAACTAAAGCATTTTTTTGCACAGGATGACGTCGCCCCGTTTTATAGAGTTTGTCTGTAAACATGATGATGTCCTTAAGTGTTTTGTTAACCGGTAAGCTTTGAGAAATATGGAATTTCTAATTTCTTTGCTTTTTCCCCCCAGATAATTCAAACTCATATTTTTCTTCTTAATGAGTTGTCGTGACATTAACCTCAAAATACATGTGAACCACATGCACTTCAGTGGTCCTGCCAAATTCAAGGGAGTGCATACTAATGATTCAGAGAGCTCAATTAAATGAACTGCTCTGTGTTTGATGATGAGATTTAGTGAACAAATTTTTTGTCACAGAGCAACAGAATAATTTCCTTAATGCATTCTTCCTCCATTTTTATTCCAAAAAAGCATTCCATATTGAGGCAGGTGAAAGCTTTCATTCTTCCTCAAATGTGTTATACATAATAACTTATTGAAGGAGTCTAAACCATCTCTGCATACTTGGCTATTTCCGGAGTTTCTCTGGACTGCCCACTTTATAATATTGATTCTGTCTGGATAGCTGCTTGTAATCCTCCATGCTAAAAGGATGAGGTAGTGCAAATAATCTGGAAACATGAATTAAGAAAACATGAAAAGTAAGAGTTTGTCTGAACTTTTCTGTGATTATTTTCATTGTCTCTTTATGTAGACTTTGTGTATCATGAAGTGTTATTATTAGATCTCTGACTAACAGGCTTCTAACCTATTTCTATTTCAGAAATCCCAAAATAATTTTTGATCACTTCCATTTTCTTCTTGAGTGTCCTGAACTAATGTCCAGATTTATGCACATCATAAAAGCCCAGGTAAATGTCAGGAGATGCTTGGTGACAGTGTCTATGAGTTTGTTTAACCCCCACCTCCCCATATAGAAGTCTGCTGCTTTACATCACTTAGCTTTAAGAGATTATGATAGTCTACTTGTAGCTGAGGGACAAGGCTGCGTGTTTTTTTCTATTATGAATGAAGGTGGTCTTTGCCCAATAATGAGCTATTTAAAACTCCTTTATTTAGCACACACTGGTTTAATTTTGCTTTGTTCTCTATTAGAAAGGTTCCGTACATTAAACTGGTTTGGTCAAAGACAGAATTTGCTGAAAATAAGGTAAAATTCCTCTGACCAGACACCTTCCACCCACCCCACAACAACTGTGGAGGGTCTGTTCTTAAAGGTTTATTTCTTTAGTTGTGCCTCTATTTTTAGATGTACATTTTTTTTTTTTTTTTTTTTTTTTTTTTTTTTTTTTTTTTTTTTTTTTTTTTTTTTTTTTTTTTTTTTTTTTTTTTTTTTTTTTTTTTTTTGTAATTGTATTTTATTTTTAGAACATGGTCTAGGTGTATTGTTTACTTTTGGTTGAAATATACATTTTTGAAATTCATTATCTCTGAATAATGAAGAGACTCTGAGAACATTAGATCAACTAAAAGTGCGTGCTGTGAATTGTGACAGATGAGAGAGGCCATACTTGGTTCATGTCTGTCTTGGCAGAACTGCAAAATGTTTATCTAAATACTGAAAACAAGCTAGGACCTTCTCAGCTAGGAATTGCTTTGGAATCTTTCTGGTTCCTTTAGGCTGTTTTTTATTGCCAGTGAACTTTACTGCAAGTGCCCTTTGTTTATATAATTTGTGCTGATGTGCTCAACTGTGGTTGATAATAATTAGTGTTTCAGAAGCCAGTGACTGACTGCTTATATAGATTCCTTTTACCCCTGCCCTGGAAGAAGTTTTGTGCTGTTTTTCACCTATGTGGTGATAGCTGATGGTTCAGTCTTTCTGCATAGCAGACTTCAGCAAGCACACAAGGGTATGTTTAGTCCTTTCCTCTTCCCAAAATACTGTATATCATATTGAGGTAGCACCAAGTGACTCTGCACATCTCAAAAAAGAGTTGAGAAGTATGTGTAACCATTTTCCAGTCATGCTTATGAGAGGGGAATTATTTGGTTGAATGCATCTATATAATGTGATATACACTTTGTTTTGTAGCCATTTAAAGATCGCTGTGAATGGTTCTATGAACACCTGCATGCTGGGCAGCCAGATTCAGACATGGTGCACAGGCCTGTCAATGAAAATGACATCCTTTTGGTTCACAGAGGTATTGTATTATAAATGGAATTGGTATAGCTTTGAAATACACTGAAATATAATGAATTAAGATTAAGAAAAAATAATTGGTGCTTTCTGTTTAGATTCTATTTTTAGGAGTAGCTGTGAAGTTGTTTCTAAAGCAAATTGTGCGAAACTAAAGCAGGGGATTGCTGTGAGATTTCATGGAGAAGAAGGCATGGTGGGTAAAATTCCATGGTTTTCCTTTATGATATATATGGAAATACTAATTCTGTTTCACAAGTATTGTGAAAAAATTCTAATTTAAAATAAATTTTATGCTTTATTAAGAAATATCTGATTGACCTGTGTAACTGTTTGCAGTGATGGTTGTACTAATTTGAATTTCTATGTACTAACATGTTTTAGTCTTTTGACTTCCAGGGACAAGGTGTTGTGCGTGAGTGGTTTGATATCTTATCCAGTGAAATAGTTAACCCAGATTATGCCTTATTTACCCAGTCAGCTGATGGTATGTCTTTGCCTTTTTTTTTTTTCCTAATTTTATGGTGTCATCTTTTATAATAGAAAAGTTACTTAATTGCTTTCAGAATGTAGGATTGTTACTTTTTATAAGCAACTCTGGCAGAATTGTTTTCATGTATACAGGGAAATGATCTGTTCGTTGTATATTTTTATAACAACAGATGAAATATTTTTCCTAATTTGAAGTTTCCTTGATTTTGTCCTCTCTTTTATAAGAAGAGAACAGGTTGTTGATTTTAATGAGGCCATGGTATTTCTGCCTGGTAGAAGAATGACATAACACTTTGAGGGCTGTATAGGAAGTGTTTTCCATAGGAAGCTGTAGAGGTATTCCTTTATTTTCTTTTAGGAATCCATTAATTCAGTCAGTAATTTTTGCGGTAAAACCAGATGTTGATCTGAAAGGACTTTGGTTTTTTGGTACTTCATATAAAGTAAATCTTTATTAATAAGACATTTCACATCATCTAGTGATAAATGTTTTGTATTCTACCTTACAAAGTCTTGGGAAGTGGCAGGGAACTCAGTCAACAGAACAGGCATAGAGAGTTCCTGAAAGTTCAAAAGAAAAGTTCAGAAATGTCTGAACTGTTTCCTGGCTGCATCTGTCTGGAGCCAGATAAAAGGAAGTGCATGCATTCTGATCCTTCCTTTGAACATATTCACAAGTTAATATTGTGAATTGTGGCCAGAAATGCGAATAGTAATATAGTAAGATGGAGGACCAAATTCAGCAGGTCATGATTACCCTTATGTTAATTATTTCAGAGCGGTGCTTGGAAAGTGACTAAGCAGTATCACTGTAATAATAGGATGCCATTACATTCTAGTATGTTTCTTTCTGATATCTTTTTGGCATAAGCAAAAAATCCCAGATAATATTCTAAAACCTCCAAATACAACAGTTTCAGTGGTTTCAGATGCTTAGTGTATTTGATAATTTTGAACTTCACTTAAAAAGTAATGAAGCATTCTATGATAATATTTTATTTTATAGGAACAACTTTCCAGCCCAACAGTAATTCTTCTGTAAATCCAGACCATTTGAACTACTTCCGTTTTGCAGGACAGATCCTGGGGCTAGCTCTGAATCACAGGCAATTGGTGAACATCTACTTCACGAGATCATTTTACAAGCATATTCTTGGTATGGTTTTATTAAAATATTGTTTATTAGTCATGTAAGCAGTAAACCTTTTTCTTTTTTACTTTTTTTGTGTGTTTTAAAAGTGAAAAGGTCTTTGGAAATAAATGTCTCACTGAACTCTTACATATGTGAGTGGCGACATAGTATGGCAGTAATTGCTATTCCAGTCCGAGCCTCTGTTAGCAACTGTTATAGTTGCAAAATACAGAAATACATTAGCATGTAGGAAGTTCTATGTACAAAATTCGGTACAGTTAGAAACTTTTAATAGCTAATCTTACTGTTTACATTTAAATATGGATCTTAAATTAAAACCAAGGAAGATGTCATTAATCTGTACGAAACATAATATAATTTAGTTGTCTTTAATGTTGCTGACTAGGAATGCCTGAAAGGCAGACTAGCGTCAATCAGTTGTTTTTGTAGTGTGTACAATTCTTGCACCACAGTTGTGAAAATCATCTGTCCTGCCATGTAATGTCATTCTTGAGAAAGGAAACTTAATCATTCCCTAGCTAACTTAGAACAGACGCTACAAAGTTGATGTTTATGAACTCTGGCAAAAAATCTGTCAAGCATCTTTATTGTGCCTGCAGTTCTTCAGTTGTGTAATGCTTTAATAAGGTGAATCCCTGCACTTAATGTGGCATGCAGAAGGACTGATCAGAAGTTTGGATACAAATATTAACTTTTTAATAGAGTAGTACAGTTGTTAGCTGGTAGTATCTGTGGTATAGGTCTCTCCTTTGCTCTTCTTTGGCAATCTTTGTATTTCTTGACTGTTGAATATGATGCCCTCTGTTCTATGATCTCATGAAAGACTTTTGCTCTTTATGGAGGTGTGATGGAAGGATAAGTTCCTTTTGCATTTCTGTTATTTCTCTAAGTACATAAATTTCTTTGTCACTGCATGTAGAATTTCCTTTGTGTTTAAGCATTATTCTTTTAATCTTCTTTAGCTTGATGTTGAAAGTTTTACTTTTCCTCAAGAGCCAGTCCTTATTTTAAGGTCTTCAAGGTTTTCAGGGAATTGTTTGCCTCTCATTCTGTTTTTCTGTAATCATTCTGTCTACTTGTGGTCTTCTGGTGATGTTTGTGGAGACCAGGACAGATCAACTTTTAACTTCAGATTTGCTGTTTCTCTTCCCTGAAATGTTCAGGAAACATTGCTGCAATTGTTGATGGTGCAGGCTCAGTCATCTTTGTCCAGATCTTCTTAGCAAAGGGTATTTTACTTCTCTCCCTCAGTAGCGCTTTCTGCTTCAGGAGAGTGACTGTGTACTGGGTAAGAGGCAATGGAGGACAGCCAGTCTGAAGCAGCAACTTGTTGGCTGTGCCTCATCAGTCTTTCCTATTCATTGATTTTCACATGTGGAAGCAGTTCCAAAGCAGACATAACTTTGTATGGCACAATTTGGCACAGACTTAAGGGTTGGCATTGGTCATCAAGAGATGCCTCTGTGTGAGCAGAAGAATGACACAGACTAGTCTTCATATGATGTATTTACAAATGAGAAAAAAGTATTTTTCTGTTGTTCATTGACACCTTGAGAGTAGTCAAGTGTTGCTCTTGTCACCTATTTTGGAAATTATGGCTAATGAATTTGGCTCTTTTCTAATCTGATTCCTGATACTGGATTTGTTGATTTCTGAACTGACAGCCTTTTGTTTACTTTTCTCATTTTTCTAGAGTAACTGCTGCAAACCAAACAGCAGTGAGTAGTCTCTGTTAATGAGATCTCATCACTCCCTCTTAGTAAGGCCTTATCATTCTGTTGAGCAGTCATCCTGAAACTCTGTAGGTTTGTGCACATATAACTTCTTTCAGTTCAAAAGGTTAACAGGTTTTTATCACTTCTTGTTATTGATCAGACACAAAGAACTGTAAAAATTACATCTCCACTTTCCAGAATAGTTGCTTTTTCTGCCTCAGGCACAGTGGTTTATTTAAACCTTTCTGAGGCCTTTTCCCTCAGTTTTGTGCGTCTCCTCTGTTCTTGCTGCGTTGCACAGCAGCAGATGCTTCTGAAGAGTTTTTGCTTTATTTTTGGTTTGGGTTCAGCTGTGGGTTATGCTAGCTGCTGTTCATGCCAAATACCAGGTTACAGACATAGAAATTCCTTTCAGCTACTTGTCAGGTCTTAAGTGATGGAATATGGAATCTTTCAAAATCTGAGACTGTTCCCATTTCGTTTGGTTTCTCACCTTGCACTGAGATAATTTTCTGTAGCCTTTCCTGTTGATGGCATTGAATCTACCAGTTGTGTGGTAAGACCCCCTGTATCTGAGGAACAGTGTGAAACTCTTTCAGAGGAACTCTTCTCTTTAAGTCAACAGACATGATGAGGAAGTGCCTTAATTAGGAACCAAAACCTGTATGAACAAATGTGACTACTTTTTTGAGATTCAGATGGATGCATCATGTTTTTTCACTGTGATGAACTGAAATCTTTCTGCAACAGTATCTGGCAGACAAATGACAAGGACAGATCATCAACCTAAGTGACAATCCAACTAATGGAGAACTAATGTGCTTTATAAGACACTAGATATGTAGTTTGCATGGTTTTTTTTTTTCTGTGTGTCGTAATCAATCATTATTCCATAGGCCTTCATGTTTATCAGGGCTGCACTTTATTACAGACGTAGAATTGAGGCAGAAATGCAGTCAGAAGTTAATAAGGCCTCCTAGGTTTGTGTTTCTCAAGCTTCTGTTCATCTGCTTTCTGCTTAAATGGGGGAAGAGAGTTTCACTAGTGCTGTTGTCCAGTTTGTATTTTTTCTAAGGAGCTAATTACTCTTTTGTTTGGAAGAGGAAACTTCTAACTCCAACCCACAAAAACACAGAGCAGATCCATTCATAACTGTGCTATCTGGTGTTAGATTAAAGGTCCATCTTCACGGTGTAATAGAGAATACTCCTTGACAAAAATGAAAATTAATTTCTGGGTCAGTGTATTTTGAGCTGGAGGCCTTAAATCCTTGAATACTTGCTGAACTTGTCTCAGAGTTTACCTGTATCTTTTTGAAGTTGTGTTGTATAGAAATACCTGTTTATCAGAATTCTGCCAAGATAGATTTCTCTTCCTTTTCAAACTACAGGTGCCCTAAGGGTACAGCAACAGAAGGATACATATTATTTCAAGGGATTCAAATTCTGTCCTGGTAAATCTGACAGTTTCTCTATAACTGCCTGGCTTGGGTCTCTTGATAGGTAACATTTTCTGTCAAGCAAGTGTGTGAACTTAGGACTTTGGTTTCACAACATACTTATGTGTGTAGTCTCATCATAATGCTCCAGCTCAGTTTCTTCTCTAAAGGAGTCTCAAATTCCTGCTTTTCAGTCTCCTTTTCCCACATGTTTTGCTTATATCCCTCAGAGGCATCATTATTTCCACATTTCATATTTGAAATGCACGTATGCCAAATGCACATATGCTTACTAGTTGGCAAAACTCACAGTCCTCTAGAAACTACTAGACAGCTGTTAGATTTGGGTTTTTTTTGAGAGTTGCCAGTGAAAATTCGTTAGTAAATTGTCTGTAGCCTTGTGTCTTGCGTGCACACCATTTCAGCACTAGTCAGCTCTTCCAGCAAAATACTGTAACAGTTTTTGTACTTAGATGTTTGCATTGCCTGCTGACTTCTCCATTTTGTGTTACTCCCCAGGGTACTGCTTCTGTAGTCCATAGCATGGTAAGACTTCTAATGGGCACCCTGTGACATTTTAGAATGCGCATTGTGGTGAAGCAAAGTACTTCCCAATAACTAGCTTTTTTTTAATCCTATTACCATGCTCACCCTCTGCCTCTTTTCTCAGGTATTTCTCTGTCTTGGTAGAATTAAAATATCTGTTATGACAGTTAAAGTAATTGGGGTTTGCTTTCATGCCCAAACTCAGGGTCACCTTGTTGTGGACACATCTGCTCAAATTTGAGTGCCATGTCTGTGAAGGGGCTGCAAATGGGCAGTTTTTATACTTGGGTGGAAGTCAAACTTATAGCAATTCTCCTCTTAATGCTTCTAAATGTCTTGAAAGTTCAGTTTGAAAACTTAAAATTCCTAGAATTTTTTCATCTGTATAGTAGGTCTCATAGCAAACATGATTGAAAGGAAGAAAACTGAAAAGGATTTTCTAAGTACAGAAGGATTTTTCTCCTGCTCCCCTCTTGTTCTCCCAGGTATTTTCTGGGGGAAAAGGTGTTATTCTATAGAGAAATATGACATGTGGAAAATCTTGAGATTTTTTTTATGAAACTCATTTAACGTTGTGCGTTCTGTATGGTTGGCTTTTATAGTAATCCATTAAGTGAGCTTAAATTGTGCAAATTGTTGCTCAAGTGGTATGCCATTTGCTTCACGTGAAAGAAAGACATACAGAGGGAATTTGATTCTTTAATATTTCTAGAATGTAATAAGTATAGCCCTGCTGTAGTTAGTAATGGTGAATCTTATTCCTATTACTGCATTATTCTCTTTTCTCTCTAGAGGGCAGTCTTCTATCATATATTGTTAGAAACCTTTTTGCTTTATCTTGCTTATTTGAGGGTTTTTTTCCTTTGTTTTTTTTTTTT
>NDXB01021974.1:0-57456 GCA_002631895.1 Agapornis roseicollis | reverse complement strand
GTTCCAACAGCTCCATGTCCTTTGGATGTTGAGGACCCCAGAACTGCCCCCAGTGCTGCAAGTGCTGGCATGGAGGTACCCACTTTATCCCCAGCCTACTTCCCACACTGACCCAAGATGCTCCTCTGCAGGGAATGACGTGATGCAGTCCTATGCATTGCCCAAGAGAGGTGGCATGGTACCGAATCCCTCACCATTTCCAGGCAATCTAGGGAAGCATTGGCTGTGCCCAACAGCACATCCCTGCTTCATCTCAGAGTGACAAATTCGGTGCTGCCATGCAGTAAATTCAGCAAAGCATCCACAATTACTGTGCAGTTCCTGGCTGTGCCTTTGGAGAGGCTGCCACGGCCTGATTGATGGCAGGAATTCTGCTAACTGCTTTAAGGAGCAAATTAAGGAGCAAGTGAAAGTCTGTGCTTTGGGCACTGAAAAACAGCCTCCATGAGTAAGCATTAAGGTTGTCTTAGTCCAGATGGGCCTTGTGGCTGCTCCCGTAGGATCTCCCTCTTCATCCAGCCCTTGTCAGCCCCACCAGCAGTAACGACACCCATGGGCACACACAAAGCCAGTCCTTAGGGCTCAATCCTTGCTCCCACAGGAGGCTTCCACAAGCAGAGCTGATGTGTTCCTAAATGGGAGACAAAGGTGCAAGAAGGATCAGGTCTGAGCTCACCCCTAACCCCTCTGTGTCCTGCAGACCTGTGCCTCGGGGCTGTCTCAGATGAAGCTGAGCAGCCCAGGAGGTGCAGAAGCAGATGAGGACGTCACCAGCCAGCACTGGAGCCTTGGTTCATGCAGTCGGGATAGGCAGAGCTGCAGCCCCACAGTTACCCCAGACATGGCTCCTCCTGATCCCAGTGTAGCTGTTTAAAGGCTGGTTGCCAATGGGTTGATGGGCAGCACAGAGGAGACCATGGGAGCCCCAGTGCAAACTCACATGGGCATGGAAAAGGAGACACTGACCCGATGAAAGGGATGCTGTCCCTGGGTTTAGGGGATGGATGTGAAAGCTGGAGGTGCATCAGACCTTACAGCAGCAGCTCCATGCCTTGGAAAGGGAATGGCTCTAGGGAAGACTGCCTGTTAAAAGGAACAAGTGCCAGTATCAGTATTTACTAGAGAGCTCACAATCACTTCTTCCTTGTCATCCAGGAAAGGAGGTCAGGCAGAGCATCTGATACAAAGAAAAGGGAATGTAGAGGCTCTACAAACACATTCCCTTCACAAAACACCTCTGGGAGAGGGAAGACCAACAGCACAGAGCAGACATGCAAAAGGCTGGGCAGGAATGGAGATGCCTTGTTTGCATCCGAATGGGATGGGATGCATGGGAAGGGTTCATGCACAGAGGACTTTGCCAGCCCCAATCTTTCCCATATTAACTGACCCTCATTGCTTCTGTTGGTGCTATTGCACAGTGTATTGTAAAGTTAAACAGCATTGATCTGCACTGAGAGGTCCCTGCCTGGGGAAAGCAAGGGCTGCTCAGCCAGCTTCAGTGCAGAAACACTGGAGACCAGGTCTGTTCCAGCGTGAATGCTTTGGAGCAGCAACCAAGAGGGGCTCCGTGTGTTTGTATATTCCAAAGGCTTTGCTGCTGCTCTCGTTTCATTTGGGAACACCAAGAGGAGAGGTTGTGTAAGCCCCGGCACAGTTAGATGGCTCTGCAGGAAAAGCAGACGAAGGTTGTTTAAAGAACAAAGGAGCACTGCAAATCCTAATAGCAGTGCAGAGTGTGCAGGAACCAGGGCTCTAAGAGCCCATTGAAAATCAAGGGCCATTAAGGTATAAGTAAGAAACTGAGAGGGGGGGAAAAAAAGGGCCTTTGTATTATAAAGAGGGATGAGGAAGAAGAGAGCAATTCACGGTAGGGGATGAAAGTGCTGCATCAGTCTGATGCCTCCATCAGCAACCAGAGGGACTGGCTTGTATGTATGCTGGGAAACGTGCCACCATCCCAGATGCTGTCTCCCCAGAGCAATCCTGATCACAGCCTCCTCTCCTGAGTTGCTGGAGTGACTGGATACAGAGCTATGGGGTGCAAAGCATCTCTCTGGGGATGCTGGGGTGAATGGGCCCCTCTGCAGAAAGGGTCTGCAAGCACAGGGTGAGAGGTGGTGTGTTGGCCAGCTTATAACTGCCTGGGCTTCTTAGCTGGCTTAGAGCTCTGTTCTTCAAGTCCTTGAGCAAGCTGCTCTAGTGGAAGGGGTCCCTGCCCATGGCAGGGGGCTGGAACCAGATCAGCTTCAAGGTCGCTTCCAACCCAAACCAGTCTGGGATTCTCTGATTCTTCGTTCCCATGGGATTCTATGATTCTTTCTTTGTTCCCATAGACTTCTGCTAAAACCCCAGCCAAGCCCTGGGAGGGCTCCCAGGAGATGCTTGGATACGCACAGGATTTCCTTCTGAGACACCAAGCTCTGTTTAGTACTTTCCTACCATGACACCTTCAGTCTCATCATATCCTACCTTCGAAGAGGTTTCCTCCTGCAGCTGATCCGATCATCCCCATGTCCTGGTGGCTGTTGAGCTCCATCAGGTTCTTGTCAGCCCGCTCTTGCAGCCTGGCCTGCTCACCCTGCAGGGTGGCTCTCCCTTCCCAAGTGCCCATTTCCCCCTCCATTGGGTGTCATTGGCAAGTTTTGGTATCGTCCACAGAGTCGAAAGCAGCTGGGGAGGCAGGAGCAGGAGCAACGAGGCCATCTCACAACTGGGATTAGACAACCAGCCCCTTTTGATTTCATCCAAAGGGTTCATGAGACCCCTTGCACCAGCCAACAGCCTCAAAGCAGAGGTTTATGCCATGAGTGAGGATGACAGCCTGCAGGTTTGAGTCCTGCCTTGGTGAAAACACCCATTTAATGCAGAACTGCCTTTGGATTCCCACATGAGCAGATAGGAAGAGTCATGACTCCTCCATCACTTTGGAGCAGAACCACTGGCAATCCGCAGCGACCCCAGAGTTCAGTCACTGAGTGCTAGAACCTGGAGACTCGGAGATGTGACTCAATTTCCAGCTCTATTGGGGGGCACAGAACTGTGCAATCCTTATGGACTCAGTTCCCAAACTGAAAATGGGGGTCTTATTTCTGGATTGTCTTATGGAAACTGGGAACTCTTTGGGACTGTCACCAACACAAAGCCTCACTCATCCTGGCCCCTTATAGCATGAGCAGTGAAGGAGGAGCACGGGGAGGACAGAGCTGGATTCAGGTGACACCTAAGCATCACCTTCATACCAAGGCTTCTTGTACAAGCCTACAGCACCGTGACTTTTATGGCTTCTGGTTCCACTTGGTTATGGTCCACCTTTTCCTGTCTCTTTCTAAGTTATTCCAGTCCATCCCACCCCCGCTTTGTGTTGGATGTTTTCCCAGTGACTGCTGCTCTTCAAGCCGAGTCTGTTGGACTCTGAAAGCAGATGATGGAGGTAAGGAAAGGTTCTGAGTACTGAGGGAGAGGTGATGATGCTGTTTGGTGTCAAGGGAGAAGAGCTGTAAGTGCCAGCGGGTGATGGATGGCTGCTATGAGAGGGGCACGACTGGGAGCGCCTCCTCCCTGGAGCCTGGGTTACACAAGGCAGGGATAATGAAGGGGAAGAACAAGCAGATAAGTGGATCAAAAGGATTTACAGCTCCTGCACAAGACTGGGGAGGAAAACTCTGCGGGGTCCCCAAGGAACAGAGCTGATTGCACTTGGCTTGGCAGGAAGGTGACCCAGCTGCCCGGCAGTGCAGGGTTAAACAGCTTCCCCCCCTTGCTGCCTTCTGACACTGCAGTATGATTTATATGGGGGAAAGCCACGTCTTTACAGCCTCAATGTAATAGCGTGACATTCGGGACCTTCAGCATTCCCCTGGCAAAGGGCTGGGTAAATGCCATTGCTGGTAAAGTCTAATGACCTCCCTGGAAATCGAGGGGCGTTTGTAGAGTGTTCAACTTGGAGGAGGATTTTAAGAGCCTTTAGGAGCAGCAAAGGATTAAATTCAGAGCACTGCCTATTGAAGAGCAAATATCCCATGTCCCAGTACATCTGTCCTGCCATATAGAATGCTGAAGACACCGTGAACAGCAGGAAAGGAGCATGGTCATGGTCTGTTGTGGTCCAGCATAGAGCATCAAGGAACAGCTGGGAAGAATATATTAACATCAAGCTAAAGGGAAAAACGGAGGGCAATAAAACAGAGAACTGCTTAATGTGCATGGAGAGAGATCCAGAGCGTGCCCCAGGTGCTGGAGAAGCTATTTGTAAGCAGCCATGACTTGTGAAATGAATTTCCCTGCATTATCTGTCGGGAGCTGACTGCAGCTTCCTTGCTCATGACACAGGGTTATTGCCAAGTTGTTTCGTGCTCTGCCGATGGCTCCTGAGCTGTCAGAGCTCTCCTTGCAGTGTGAAGCTGGAAGTTGTTTTCAGTGAGCCCTGTTTCCTCGCTGGCTAACTGAGAGGAAGAGGACACGGGAGGGACAGTCCCATAGCGGAGGGGATTGCTGATTATGGGCCTGAGTGGAGTGCAGTGATTTTTTCACTACAGGCTCCTTCCTGAGACGGATGCATTAGGAACCGTTTGGGGATACTGTGGAGGATGCAAAGGTGTAACTGCTTAACAGCAGAACAAAGGGAGAGAAGCTTTAAAGGCATCTTTGGGTTTGCTTTATTCCTTCAGGAGTTTAGATGGTGGGAATGAGAGTATCTGGGTGGGAATTCCCTCCCACGGCACTGTGGCTCAGGTGTGTACCTCAGAGTACCCTCCTCTGTGAGTGTAGCCATAGAAGATGACATTCATGGTTTAGGGGGACCATAAGGCCAATCTGCTTCTTGAAAATGCCTGTGTGTCCAGTCCCAAAAGAAGTTGTTGGGGGCTTCATCCTCTTTTCCATCATTTCTACTTGTAGTTCCTCACCCTGCTGTGCAAGCAGCCAGAGTGGCGCACGGTGATGCTGACCGCATCCTCACCATGAGCTGACTTGGGGTTTGGGAAGGAACAAGCTACACTGACCAAGGCAGAGCTCTTCATGGGCAGCTCTTCTCCCCTTGGCTCTTCTCTTTCTCAGTCCACAGCCATCATTAATCACACCCTGACCAGCTGCTGGAGGCTTTGCTTTGAATCTCCCCAGACAGCTCTGCAGAGAGTTCATTAACACGAGCACTCGCCATCCTGAGAGGGAATTAAATGGGAGTTAACGTTTTTTAATGAGGAACTTAAATGCTGGGTAATAGAAATTGCAGCTGAACGCTGCAGATTCTGATGCAGGGATGGGACACAGGGGACTCACCGTGAAGTGCCCATGATCCCACCTCGTGCTGGCAGGTGCCCTGATGGAAACTGTCCCAGAAAGGGGATGATGTGCCCTGCTCTGCCCCTAAAGAGCTGTGCTGGGAGAGGTGGGAGAAACATCCCTAGGATCCCGCATCCAAAGGCAATTTACTGCACAGCAGGGTGCGATAGGCAGCTGAGCAGAGGATTTAAGCCTGTTTGCAACGTGCTGCTAATGGAAATGATGGGGAGGGGGTAGAAGGGCACAGAGAAAGCTACAAACAGGCGGCCAGGGACTGGAAACACAAGCTGGAGAGATCAAAGGACGCATGGAGATGATGGGGGGAAGCAATGGATGGCCACGGAAACAGTGTTGTCCCCTCGGAGGGCAATTAATACTTGATACACTTTGATGTTGCTTCACTCCTATATTTAATCTAAAGTCACCAAAGCTTCACAAAGAAGACACTGGGCTTTGAGGAGCTGTTGGTACAGCTCAGACAGCTGAAGGGGAGCCAGTGCTATGGTCCCCAAACCACCTTTGCAGCCTGGCTGTGGGCTCAGCCTCAAACGGCAGCTCTCCTTTAGCAGGTGGCACCACTGAGCTTGGTTTTTATGTTGTAAAGGGGTTGTTGAAGCTAAAACCCTCTCCAGGGAAGGTTTCCCCACAGCCGTCTTGATGGGACCCCAGGGAATTAAGCTTAGGTCCAGGTAGGACCAGCCCCTTCCTTTTGCTTTGCAGAGGCAGCACAGCTGTGGCTGTTGCTCTTGGTTTAATGGAACAGCAGCATTAAAAAAAGGCAACAAAAAGCCTTACAATGTTAATATCTTGTTTTCCTGATGTCGAGATACCCGGGGCTGATAAATATTCCCGTTTCCCTTTCTAAAAGGCAGCGCTTTAGAAGTTAATGGGAAGTGGGTCTGCTTGGTGGCAGAGTATAGATCTTGATAAAATCTAATCAACTGCTCAGGAATAGACACGGGGGAGTGGGGAATTGATAGATAAAGCACCAGCTATTAAAAGAAACACCGAACAGCTTCTCCGGGCTGGCTAAATCAAGGAGCCCTTTCTATGCACGTTCACGTGTAACCGCGGAAGAGGCGTGGATGAGACTCGAGTTGTGCTCTCGTGTCGGATTAAACCTTGATTTATGGCCTGAAAGATTCTATTTAAATGTACCTTCCGTGGGAAATCCCTGCCTCCGTTTTCAGCTGCTCTTCTCCCTCCCAGCCAGGCACTCGGGCAAGGGAACTGCAGAACTCTCTTGTAGCAGAGCTGAAGAGCCGAACGCATGCTTCAGGCAGACAGGGGCTCAACTCTGCTCTCCATCATGTCCATAACTCCACAAAGATCATTTTGGAAGCAATGTGCTCAAACAAGAAGAGCACAAAGCAGCTTCCGGCTACTTCTCTGATCCAGAGCTGGTGTCTTAGGTGCTGTCACCCACCCTGGGGCCTCATGCGTTCACACTGCCAAGGGATACCTCACTGATGGTGCAAACATCAGAGGCCTTTTCTCACCTGTGTGTTGGCCCATCTGTGATGGAGCTGCCTGCAGCTTTCCCTTCTCAAGTGGATGGGGTCTGCTCATCTCAGGCTTTGCATTGCTGCCACCAGTGCTGGGGGTCTCCTCACTGCATCACTGTGGTGTTCCAAGGATGCTCTTCAGCACTGAGCCTCACCTCCATGTGTCATGGGTGCACGTGATGCCTCTTGCTGCTTTATTTAGCTGGGAACTAAGAATCATGCAAGAGCATCTTCTTGTCAGGAAGGGAGCTGGCAGCACCTGAGGGATCCTGTGTGAATAACTGCTTGCTGCATCCCACAAAAGGGGCTTTGCCAGGCTCGGTGCCCTCAGGCTTTGTCTGACTTCTGATGGCCAGAGAGGTCGGAAGTGGTGAGGAGATGAACAGCGAGGTTCAATATGAGCTCTCTGGGATGAAGTCCAAGTGCCAGGTGCAGAAGTGACCAGAAAGAGCTTTCCAGACAGAAAACGAAGGAAGAAGCACAACTCAGGCAATAAAACAAGCACAAAGCAGGGCAGGGTGACTGTGGTGTTGGTCCATCCAGGCTCAGGCGCTGACTTTGCTCACCTGGGACGGGCTGCAGTGATGAATTGGAGCTGGGAATTCTCCCCTTCCCTGGTGCAAGGTGCCTGGGGGGGAGGGTGTGTGTGTGACCCTGGTTGGACACCAGTGCCCCCCCCAGCTGCTCTGTTACCTGCATCCTCAGCTGGACAGAGGAGAGAAAATACAATGGAAAGCTCCTTGGTTGAGACAAGGACAGTGAGAGATCACCCAGCAGTTGCCATCATGGGCAAAACACATTTGGCTTGTGAAAGCAAGTTTTATTCATTAGCAATTAAATCAGAAGAGGATAATGAGAAGTAAACCCAAATCTTACAACAGGCAAAACCTTGTCATGTAAACCCCATCCAGTGCCAACTCCTAAGACATTCATTGCAGTCCCCAGCCAGAGGGTAAATGGGAAGGAACTGGGTAACAAACAGACTTACTGATGTGGTTGCATGAGGCTGTGGGTGTCCTGGGTCTATCAGCGGAGGTTCTGTCCTGCAGGGACTGGTCAGGATTTGGGGTGGCAGCTTGTAATCACTGAAAAGGAGTCAAATAGACTGGACTTTCACCATTGATCTGTGCCTGGAGTTGCATCTGATTTCATCTCAAGGTTGAAGTTATGACCCTACCTGCTTTGGAGAGGGATGGCAACGAAGCTGCTGGGCTCTTGGGTCCCCCAGAAGTCTTGATGTGACCTTGGCCACTTCTGGAGACACTGGAAAATGGATGTGGGAGGTTGCTGTGTCCCCAAAGGCACAGACAGGAGCTGGCAGCGCATCCCATCACTGCCAGCCTGGCCTGCAATCAGCGAAGGAATGATTCTCACTGTCTTCTGACTTGCGGCTCGTGTCCCATGCTCTCAAGCTTCCCTCTGGAAGCACGAGGGCTGGAGAGAATAATGGGTTTGGCATGGACACTGCTGCTCTCAAACAATCCCTGACTCCCAGAGCTGCTGCCTTAAGCCAAGCTCTTGTCAAGCAGCTTGTGACAGTGCAGGCGTGCGGTCTTGTGCTCCCACATGGAGATGGTGCAGGTTGGTCCAGGACGCACACAAAGAGGGATTGATGTCTCACTGGTGTGGTCCCCTGTATCTTCCAAGCCATGAGGCACAGGCAGCCCCAGATCAACCTCTTGTCTCCTTGGCTTTGTCCCTGTGTTGTCCCTGAGCCCAGATTCATTGAGCATTCCATGGAATGATTTGCCTGGGCCTGGCTCCCAGGTGATGCTTGCCTGAGTTTTCCATTCCCTGCTTCAGTGAGCCCATAGCAGATGCCTTTTGCTTGCTCTGCTGCAGACCACTGGTCTGGATAAAGACTTGTTTGCAGTTACCAAACAGAAGGGAGAGGAGAAAACTGCACATCATTGATCAGATGAGGGAAAGAGACAAGAAAAGATGAGGTAGACTGGATAGCGTATGGGGCAGGGTCTGTCCTGCCCTCCTTCTGCAATGCTGGTGGAAGACCTTTCCCCCTCAGAACCAGAGGCACACTGCTGAGCAAGTGTCAGTCCTGTGGGGAGCCTATAGGGCTGAGGAGCAGCATAAATCCTGCAGTTATCCCTTTGGGAAACTGCATTCCCTGGGGGCAGCAAGAGCACAGATAGACAGGCCAGGTTGGATGGGGCTTTGAGCAGCCCTGGTAGCTCACAGAACAGTTTGTGTTGAAGGGACCTTAAAGCTCCTCCAGCTCCAACCCCTGCCACGGGCAGGGACCCCTTCCACTGGAGCAGCTTGCTCCAAGCCCCATCCAACATCACCTTGAACACTTCCAAGCCTCTGGTGTGAGCAGTGCCCATCTCTCCCCCATCCCCTCCATCCTCTTGCATGAAGGAAACTGCTCTGAGATGGGTCAGACCAGCCTTGGCAGGGAAATAACAGCCCTGGTGCCAGCCTTGCCTAGAAATCAGGAGCATCTCAACCAAGGGAAGAAGCTGCCTGGCTGGCTGTTGATGAAGAGCTCTCATTGCCACCTCCAGCAGCGTGCAAACAGCTATTTGCAAAGGGAACTGGCTCCGAGAGGGGCATTAACCATTCACTTCCCCCCCCTCCTTTTCCTTCCAGTGCCTGTAACGGATCCTTCACGGCACCTCCTGCATGCCAAATGCTTTCTCTTGCTGGTTTCCAGGTCAGGACTGCAGCATCAGAAGGTTTTGTCTTTGCTCAGGTCCTGTGGGGAGACAAAGAAGAGCCAACATCTTCCTTGTGAACCATGACCTTGGAGTCACTCTGGATGTCAGGGCAGGAATAGGATGCTGACTGCTTGACTAGAGCCCACCTGAAGGGAGGAATGACTCTGCCTCTGGATTCAAGTTAACTCCTTCACTTGGAAAGTGAAAGAGAAAACATCATTCCCTGGCTCCTGTAATACAGCAAAGCACTGTGTCCAAGGCAGCTTCCAGGGCCCCGTGAGAGGAAGGTCACTGGAGAAGCTTGGGGCTGAGGATGCTACGGAGCTCATGTCAGCTCCCCCCATTGCTGGTGCCTGCGCGAAATGGAGAGGATGATGCTACCTAAAGCTAAAGCTGCTCAGTTGGCTGCAAAAACCCCACCTAGAACAGGGTCTGCTGCTGTGTACCTTGATCCTGCACCAGGGAGAGAAAACTGGCCCAAAACTGCGTCTGATAAACGGCCAGGCTGAGAGAGCTGGGCTGGGGCAGCCTGGGGGAGAGAAGAGAAGGCTCCTGAAGGGGAGCCCTGAGAGCAGCTCCAGGGCCTAAAGGGGCTGCAGGGAACCTGGAGAGNAGAGAAGGCTCCTGAAGGGGAGACCTGAGAGCAGCTCCAGGGCCTAAAGGGGCTGCAGGGAACCTGGAGAGAAAGGGGCTTGGGCCAAGGGCCTGTAGGGCCAGGCCAAGGGCAATGGCTTGAACCTGCCCAAAGAGGGGAGCCTGAGCTGAGCTCTGAGGCAGAAGCTGTTCCCTGGGAGGGTGCTGAGGCGCTGGCCCAGGTTGGACCCAGGGGCTTGGAGCAAGCTGCTCCAGTGGAAGGGGTCTGCATCACTTTGGGCTCCCCAGTGCTAGAGGTGTCAGGGATTGTGAGGGAGGTTATGGGAGAGTGGGGATGTTACTGATAAATGAGGCACAACTGGAGAAATAGGAGATGAACAAGGAGCTGTGAGCTGCTATTGATGAGCCTCTGAGATACCCAGTGCCCTGCACTGGGAGCTGATTGCTCGATGACATCTCTTTATTCAAACCCTGCTAACAAATACTGTTGCACAGGTTATATGCAGTATAGAGCAGTATATAACAGTATATATGCAGTATAGAGCAGTATATAACAGTATATATGCAGTATATAACAGTTACACATGCAGGTAAACCTTAGAGACCCCTCTCAGGACCAAAGCAGCACCTGGGGCTCATCCTGGGTTGACATCTTGTCTTAGGGTCACTATCTGGAGGAGCATCCAAGAACCTCCTTCTCGCAGATAATCAGGACCAGTAGGGCCCTGGGAGAGCAGCGTGTGGCCAGAGCCCTGCAGCAAGTGTGGGATGAAGGATACAGACCTGACGCAGGTGCTGCTGCTTCTGCTTGTAAATGGGAGCTCAGGGAGGCTGCTCAGGAGCTAAACGGATTTGATGAGGCAGCCGGCTTTGCTATGGGCTGCTGGAGAGATGGACGGGCACCGTATGCTTTGCTAACCTCAGGGCCGCAGCTGAGCGGGTTTGAGGCAGCGGATGGCTGTCAGCTCTGTCACAGTGTCAGGCAGTCTCGCGTTCGAGGGATTTCAAACCCATCCTTTATCTCCAGGAAGACACCGAAGCCAGCTCCCTGCCTATCCATCCTCCTGCCCAGGTCCTCCTGGCTGTCAGGGATGTGCTGTGCAAGCTGTCCCATTGTGAGATGACTGCAGGTGCCTTCGGACCTTTCTGATGTCTTGCTTGCACAGGGAAAGGATTGAAAAGGACCTGCAGGAATAAGGGAAAGGAAGGAATCTGAGGAGGGAGTTGTTTGGGAACGACCACAAGGACAGGAATCAGCCCAGGAATGGGGGAGATGAGAAGAACCTGGATTGCTTTAGAAGAGGGAAGGAGCTTTGCCTGTGCAGGAGGGGTGCCAGAAGGGAGCTGGGTGGACTGGGAAGCAGGTAGAGAAAAGGGGGATCACAGTGGGATATCAAAGGGATAAGCGGGAGCGCTGTTTGCCTTTAAATCCGTATTATCCCTGTCAAAACTACATTCCTACTGTGAAAGGTCTCAAAGGGAATTGCTGCTGTGGCTCAATTTCACTTAGATTTGATGGACTTGCTATGCCCAGAATGATAAAACAGGAGAGCTGGGGACCTCTAAGGAGTCTAATCCTGCTAGGAGAGGGAACCTGTGCAGACAGACAGAGAGCTATGGACATGGGGATGTTACCAGCACTATTGCCTTATGCGATGGCATTGGGCTATGGTGGCTGCTGGATGAGGGAGATCTTGGGTGGTTTTATGAAGGGCTTTGTCACCATGGAGGAGGAGGAACTTGTTCCTTGCTGTACCTCCAGTGTTGACCTTAGTCAACAGCCACAAGCATCAGCAGCCTCTGGGTTAAGTTACAACCAAGAAGCTTCACTGCTTCAGGGAGAGCTCTTCCTATTCAGCCCCCATTAAACCACACCATGGAATCTGCCTGCCCTGACTCCCAGCAGTGCTGCATGGTTTCGGGAGCACTGTGGGATCTGCTTGAGCTTCCTGACGTTTGATCCATCAGCCCAAAGTGCTGCATCACCAATGCAGCATGGTGCCTGGGGGCTTGCAGTTAGGAACTGATGCAGGAGAGCACTTGGGGCTTTGCAGGTAACAGGTGCTACCAATGTGCAGAACAGGATTTGGGTCCAAGGGCAGGGCTGGGTAGGGATGTGAGAGGTGCTGGGGAGCTAAAAGGAAGAAGATCAACTCTTTCACCCTTTCTTCATTGCATTTTGAACGATGTGGGCTGAGTGGGACCCTGCCCAGCCCAGGTTGAGCCTGAGCCATGTCTCCAAGGGTGCAGCAGTGGTATTGAAACCTGCAAAACATCCCTTGCAGAGACAGCAAAGGGCTTGGGGGAGGGCAGAGGGATGGAGGGAGGTGAGAACTGATAAATCACAGTGAGAAGATCGGGACTCCTGGAAGGACCCCTTGGCTCATGGAAAGAACCCAACTCCCAGCCCACCCCAGCCTGCGGGCAGGGTGAACCCCCAAAGCTGAGCTACTTTCAAGGGTAGGAATCCATTCCACCCCAAAAGCCATCAGTCCAGAGCTTGTTCACACAGGCAGGACCAAAGGGATGGAGTTGGGCCTCAGAAAACCAAACTCAGGTTGTAGAGTTCTCTTTTACAGCTTTTCCCTCCCAGTCCTGAATCAAATGTTTCTCCAGTTGCTATCAAACCCCTCCATCTGTAGAACAAGATTTCCCTCCTTTCTGGCTTCATTTTTTTCTCCCTGCGAGTGGCAAAATGTTCTTGTCTGAAAGATGCTTAATGAATTTTCCACTGCCGCTTGCCTTTCTTAGCTGTGAGCTCCTATTTTTGCCATTCCCGTGTTCCAGAGCTCACTAAATTATTCAACCCATTTACTGCTGACTCTGGGTATTGTTCTGAGCTACCGGTGTGTGCTGGGGAATGGGGAAGCTTTTCTTCATCACGCTTTGGGGCTCAGCTGAGTGCATGGGGCCGGTTCTGCCCATCGCAGTGATTTTAGCAGCCCCACAATGCAAGCCTCAGTCCCTCCCATGGAAGATGCTGTGCAAGCAACAGTCCTGGCCCCTCTTTGGCATTTCAATGCCCCATAGTTGGAAGAAGTGTATCCTGTCTTCAGGGACTTACCCAAGGTGGTTGGAACAGGCTGGGTTTAATGGGAAAAGCTCCTCCAGGACCTCTCCACCTATGGAGGAATCCATTCTGTTTCCCATAAATCCAATGCTGTTCCTGCTCCAAAAGCACACAGGGCTCTTATATTTACGTTGTGCAAGGTTCAGAGGGGGTGAGATAGGGAGGGAAAGCAGCCCATATGCGGGAACGCTGTATTTTCACACACTGCCTTCCTGACATTTGTTTGCCAGAAAAGAAATATCCCTCCGGGCATGAAACAAATTGGTCCTATTTATGTCCCCTCCACCATAGAGCCATCATTTGCTGTCTAAAAGCTCCATGCTGTTGGGAGAAAAGGGCTTTATGACTTTGGAAAGCAAAGCTTGAGGGAGGAGATCATTATCAGGGTTTAACTGCTGGATGGAGACTTACCCGCTGCTTTAAGGTTGGTATTAAATGGGCTTCTGTTTCCTGATATCCATGCTTTCCACCTGGAGAAAAAGACCTTGATTTTACAGTGGGTATCAGTGCAAAGCATCACCTCGTCAGTAGGAGATTCAGCTGCCTGCTCCTTGTGATTGCTCAAGCTTTCACTAAACATACATTACTGACCGAGGAGAGACAGCCTGAGAGAAGCTGGGAGGCAAGAGGTCGCTGGTCCCATTTTTGCCCTAGAACAAAGAAATCAGGAGCTATGCTCGTAATTGACGCTATTACTCAGAGAAAGCATCACCCTTTGCTCTGGGCTGCGTGGCCCCAGACCACAGAGAGTTGAGTGCTCACCTCCAGGAGCACCTTGCTCTCATGAGCTCGTTCTCTGCAAGGTCTTTCCCCACCATCTGGGGATGTGTCAAGGTCTGATCATCTTCAATTAGTAAGCATCGCGCCTCAGCCACCCCATAATGATGCTGCGCCATGACCCAAAGCTCTGATCTGACTGCTCTGCCTCAAAAGCACTGTGAGTTGCTCCTCCTTGGTTTCTTGTCCCTGCTTTCCATACTATTGCTTCTCCAGGATGGAAAGCCTGGCTCAGCTTGGCCTAGGAGATGGTGGGCATGGATGAGCTCCTAGAGAACAGCTTTTGGGTTTGTTTCCATTGTTCCCTTCACTTCCCTGCATAAACTTCAGTGCAGCCACATCCTTAGTGTCTCCTAAATCCCTCCTTGGATCAGCCCTGATGCCTCATGAGCTCCAAAAAGCAGTTGGGTTCACAGGGATGTATGACCAATGATCCCACCGATGACCAAAACTGCTTCCTTGTAGCTCCACCTGGCTGAAGATGCCCTCTCCATCCACCAGGGACATTAGCTGCCCATGAAAGCAACACTGCTTTTCCATCCAGCATTTACACAGTGATGGGATCGAGCTCCCTGCTTATGGCAGGGGGCTTGGAACTAGATGATCTTAAGGTCCTTTCAACCCTAACTATCCTATGATTCTATCCAAGGGAGCTCCTCATCACTGCAACAGCAGAAGTGACTGCGATACAGCTGGCCCTCTGCTGTCCATGGAAAGCTCATCTTGCTTGAGGCTAAACCTTGCCGCAGGTGAAGAGACGTGCAGGCCATTTTTATACTATCCTGGGATGGGTTGGGATGAAGGGACCTTAAAGTCCATCCAGTTCCAACCCCTGCTACGGGCAGGGACCCCTTTCATAGAGCAGCTTGCTCCAAGCCCCTGTGTCCAACCTGGCCTTGAATACAGGCACGTGGGGAAGAACTTGTCCCTAAGAGCTCAGCTCAGTCTCCCCTGGGGCAGGTTCAAGCCATTGCCCTTGGCCTGGCCCTACAGGCCCTTGTCCCAAGCCCCAATCCCAGGAGGGTTGATTTTCCCTGCCCACAGCAGCTCTTCTGTCTGGGACCTGCCTGGAGAGGAGAGGCAGAGCCCCTCCATGCTCTGCGTGACTCTGGAGCTCCCCACGGCCACACCACCCAGAGATCAATGCCCAGGCCCTGGGAGGGCTACAGACCCATCCATACACACGTCAGGGACTCAGATGAGATATTTCTGACCCTGAGCAGCTTCCTGTGTTTGGGGGGATGCAGCATTTCTTCCCTTTGGGAAGAGGGCTGTGCTGCAGAAGGCCCCAGTGAATGGGCAGGGTCTGGAAGCAGCAGTTTGATTATCTGGGTTGTTCCTCTTATTTGCACAATTCAGTCTCTGTTAGCCTGGATGAGAGAGAAGCTATTGCAACCCTAATTAAATGTCACACACATTTAACAGAGCTCAAGTCTCTATCCCACACTCCCTCTTCCATCTGGCTCCAGCGCAGCTGAGATCAGACTCTTCACAGCCTGTGAAATGATGGGAGGGCAGTTGCTGTTTATCACAGCTGTGATTGATGCCTGCAGTCAATTCATGATAGAATGAAGGGAGTTCAGGTCGTACAATGAGGGTGTATATTTGGAAGATGAAATAGTACTTTGTGAGCTGTTAAGCATCATAACATTAGCTTTGGGGAGTGTAAATAAGAAGCCTAACACGAGGGTTGGTGAGTCACCCTATCAGGGAGCTGTTCTCTATCCAATAAAGTGCCTATTTTCTTTTAAGAGGGAAGAGTTGGAGCTGGGTGACACTTCCATTGAGCCCTTTCATACCAGCATCTTCTCTTCTGCAAGCTCCATAGATGGCTTGAATGAGTGACTCCTTCATTTCCCTGCACCAGGGAGAGAACAGGACCATGAGCATGGATGGGCAGTGGTTTGGCCCCAAAACCTGCACGCTTGCTGGTGGCAATGTTCTCCAAACACATCCCATCTCCCCTTTGACACTGTCCCACAAGACATCCTTGTCTCTGCATTGGAGAGACATCAATTTGATAGGTGGGCACTCGGTGGATAAAGAACTGGCTGGATGCCTGCATGCAAAGAGCTGTGGTCAATGGCTCAGTGTCCGGCTGGAGGCCAGTGACGAGTGGGGTCCCTCAGGGATCGGGGTTGGGACCAGTCCTGTTCAACATCTTTGTGGCTGCCATGGGCAGTGGGATTGAGTGCACCCTCAGCAAGTTTGTGATGGCACCAAGCTGTGTGGTTGGGTGGATCTGCTGGAGGGAAGGAATGGCATCCAGAGGGACCTGGACACGCTGGTGAGGGGGGCTGATGCCAACCTCATGGAGTTGAACCATGCCAAGTGCAAGGTCCTGAACCTGGGTCAGGCAATTCTATGATTCTATATGGGCTTTTCCTCAGGGACTGCAGTGACAGGACAAGGGGTGATGGGCTCAAACTGAAACAGGGGAGTTCAGGTTGGATACAAGGCAGAAGCTGTTCCCTGGGAGGGTGCTGAGGCGCTGGCCCAGGGTGATGGCCCAGAGAAGCTGTGGCTGCCCCATCCCTGGCAGTGCTCAAGGCCAGGTTGGACACAGGGGCTGGGAGCAAGCTGCTCTATGGAAGGGGTCCCTGCCATGGCAGGGGTTGGAGCTGGAGGAGCTTTAAAGTCCCTCAACCCAAACCAGTCTGGGATCCTATGAACAAAGCCCTCTCGTGATGTCCCATCTCCTGCTGGATGCTGTTTGATGTTACAAGCCACCATGCCAGACAGAGATGGATCAGGATTCAAGACACATGTAAAATGGGCACGGGTTTTGAGTACAAGGTAAGGAAAGCGCGGAGCATCCTGGCCTTCCCATGGGCAGCAGCCACCTCAGGTAGTGTGTACCTGCAGGGATCCCAGGAGGATGCTCAGCACAAGTTGCAGATATTCCCAGAACAAAAGGGGTACCAAGCTTTGCTTCAGTTCTGCTTCTTAGTGCCCTAGGTGGATGGCAGAAAAGAAGTTCCAGTATTTAAAGCATAGCTTCAGAGAAGATGGAGACTCCCTCTGGACAAGGAGTCCATGGGAAAGCCGAGGGGTGATGGGCACAAGTTACTGCTGGCAGATTCCCAATGGACACAAGAGGGGAATCATTCCCAGTGAGAGCAAGCAGCCACTGGAACGATCTCCCCAGGGCAGTGGTGACTCCCCAGTGTTGGACACTGTTAAGATGGGGCTGCACAGGGTGCTGGGCATCCAGCCTGGGTCATGCTGTGCCTGGAGAGCTTGGAGCAGGTGATCCCTGAGGTCTGCTCCAACCTGGAATTCCATGATCCACGATTCTATGATTAAGAGGAAATCTCCCAAGAGCTTGTGCTTCAGCTGAGCTTGCACCGATCCGCTTGCATTGGCAACTGGAAGCATTGGTTCCAGCCCTGTGTTAGCCCAAGACCTGACCTCCTTTAGCCGCCCTCAGAAACCTGCTGTCCCCTAATCCCATAAAGCTTCCTGGCACTTCCCTGCAGCCGCCTGCTTCCCTGTTGCTGCCAAGAGTCTTGTTGAAAGCGTGTTAGATCAGGTTTGCAATTAGGTTCAGCAGGGGCTGGCTGATGACAGGTAATCACAGGCTGCTGCTCACAGGTAGTGACAGACCTCCCCCGTCACAAGTGATTTCCATGTCTACCTTGCCTCCTGCCAGTTTGCATCTCCTTTTCAGCTGCTGTTTCCCTATCTGAGCTGACAGCAGCTCTCACCATCTGGAGGGAGCTGCGCTTCTCCTTGGCTCAGCTACTCAGCATGGAGCTGACAGAGCATCATCAGCAAACATCAGGCACTGGAGCGCTTCAGGTGTTGATTTCTTCACAAGCTGTTCTGGGATGCCTATAAATAGAACGTGTGCTCTGAAGTGACCTGAGAGCAAAAGCGTGTCAGTTGTCCATGGTTGGGTTATCTGAGAGCAAAGGGATGATAAAGAGCCATGGCTTGGGGATCTCAGGACAAAGAGCGTCATAGACACCCTCTGACTGAACTGAGGGTGAAGCTGAGGCCGTGGTCCAAAGCCATTTGTTAGAGGGAAGTCCTTTCACTGGTTGTGGGGAGCTTTGCAACAAGCCCTCAGTGATGTTTAGCAGTGAGCTTGAGCTCATGGTAGCAGCCCCTGGTACATAATGGACTCTGCCTTTGGAAGATCTCCTATCCTGGCATGTCCCAACCATACCTCCCACCCATCCCTGGTCTGGTGCAGGAGCCTGCTTTGGTTGCATCCCCCTATTTGATCACAGACTGGCTTTTACCCACAGGGTATTTTTAGCCATAGGTCTGCCATGCAGGTCCCATGGAGAGGAGAGGGGTAGAACAAAGGGCAGGTGGGACTCTGCTTTTGGGGTACCATGTTAGGGTTGGAACCTGCAGAGCCCATGCACAGAGCCTGCCTTGGAGTATCATGGACCCAAAGGAACCTTCATAGAATCATAGAGGGTTATGGGAGGGATTGGGATGAAGGGACCTTAAAGCTCCTCCAGTTCCAACCCCTGCCACAGGCAGGGACCCCTTCCACTGGATCCGCTTGCTCCAAGCCCCTGTGTCCAACCTGGCCTTGAGCACTGCCAGGGATGGGGCAGCCACAGCTTCTCTGGGCCATCACCCTAGGCCAGCGCCTCAGCATCCTCCCAGGGAACAGCTTCTGCCTCCGAGCTCAGCTCAGGCTCCCATCAGCTCCACATCCTTCTGCTTGATCCTCCACCTGGGGCAAAGCCGATTGACTTTCCAAGGCCAGTTGGCTTTAGAAGAGGCCTTTCCCCTACAGCTGCCCTGGTCAGAGTGAAGTTACCCTCTATAAGCCACCTTGTAGCTGGGGAAACCTGTACCATGGGTCAGCCCACCTGAAGGTGTCCAAGAGACTGCAGAATCCATGGATATTCTCTGTGGTGGAGGACAAGGTACCGAAAGATGGAGACAAGGTGACCCACTGAGCTTTGCCATCTCTGGCAGGAGATGTTCCAGGGCTTGTTTCCATGATAATACTGGCTACATCTAAATATGCTTTTGTGAAAGCAAATGAGAACTGCTCATAATGATCTTGTGCCTGTAGGGGAATTTGGGCTCATTCAATGAGCAGCATTTCACAGATAGGTTTCATTTCAAGAAACCATTGAAAACCCCCCAGAGCAGAGTGTTCTTGTTAAGCTGGAATGGAACAGGCTCCTTTTACCTTTTGGAAGGGCTTTGGTTTTAATTTAAGCATGTCATATTTCAAAAGAAAAGTCCCAAACCAGCCCAGAACGTTGTCCTCTTTAAACCAAAGCCAGACCAAGATCATTTGATTTCCTTACCATTCGATTAGGACTGATTATGAACAGGAAAAGCTACATTATATATAGGAGATATCTATATAGATATATAGATATATAGAAGGATGATCAGGGGACTGGAGCAGCTCCCCTATGAAGACAGGCTGAGAAAGCTGGGGCTGTTGAGCCTGGAGAAGAGAAGCTGCGTGGAGACCTCAGAGCAGCTTCCAGTGTCTGAAGGGGGCCTATAGGGATGCTGGGAAGGGACTCTTCATTAGGGACTGCAGTGACAGGACAAGGGGTGATGGGTTCAAACTGAAATAGGGCAAGTTCAGGTTGGAGATAAGGCAGAAGCTCTTTCCTGTGAGGGTGCTGAGGCACTGGAATGGGTTGCCCAGGGAAGCTGTGAGTGCTCCATCCCTGGCAGTGTTCAAGGCCAGGTTGGACGAAGCCTTGGGTGCCCTGGTTTAGTGTGCGGTGTCCCTGCCCATGGCAGGGGTTGGAACTGGATGATCTGAAGGTCCTTTCCAACCCAAACCATTCTGTGATTCTATGATTTCAGAAGAGAAAATAGGTTTCATCCACATCTGGGGCTGGGTCTGACCCATGGCCTGAATGATTTCCCAGCATCAGCCTTGAGACTGCTCGGAGATTTCCATGGCGTGGATTGCCACTTGATTCAGTGCAGAGAAGTGAATTATCTCGAGACATCTGCGTCCTTCTGTCTTTATTAAAGGCATCAAACAAGGACCCAGCATTGCTGGACTGCTCTGTCAGAGAGAAAACCTGCTGGAGGAGGAATATCGACAGCGTTTATAAACCCTCGCCTGACCTTACCTCCTCCACATAAGCTTGCTGGCTGAGTCAGGACAATAAATCTGCTGCATCTCATTCAGGGAGGGGAACGATTATCCATCTCTCCATAATGAAAGAGATTTCACTCGGAAGCCTGCCTTGTTGGTGATTTGCAGACCTTCCACACAGCAGGAAGGGATTTATACGGCAATAACGCAGCTCTGTGGCACTTCCATGGCCCCAGAAAGGCATCCAGATGATTGCAGGGTAATGCTGGCCACAGGAAGGAGGAAAAGGAGCAAGAAGGGAGATCTCAGCTGAGATCTAGAAACAGATGGGGTATGGATAAGGAATGGAGAGATAAAGTGGAGAGTGTGCTGGGAAAAGAGAGAATATGCACCAATACACAGTAACTAACCATAAGAGTAGGCAAAGGGGAGAGAAGAGGATCTGTTTGGAGATCACCAACACTGGCTCATTGAATCATAGAGGATTACAGACTGGTTTGTGTTGGAAGGGACTTGAAGATCCTCACGGGGAAGAACTTCTTCCTTCTTTCCAATTGAAACCTCCCCTGTTTCAGTCTGAACCCATCACTCCTTGTCCTGTCACTGCAGTCCCTGATGACGAGTCCCTTCCCAGCATCCTTGTAGCCCTGTGCTGAGGTCTCCAAGCAGATTCTCTTCCCCAGGCTGAACAGCCCCAGTGTTCTCAGCTGTCAATGCCATGGTTCTGCACCTTCTGCAAAGGTCCCTTTCAGGGGAGTGCAGCAGACAATGGAAGATGTGTTCACCCCATCAAAGCTGAGGTCAGACACAAGGACTCAAGCCAAGGGCCTCTTCCCGTGCAGGAACTCAGAGTTCCTGCAGCAGAGAGGCAGAAGTAGGGTTCATTTTCTCCTTGACATCAAGAACCAAGAGCTCATTTCTGATGGGCAGCAGCTTAGCGGAGCCGTGTTTAAACAGACCATATCACGAGCAGAAGAGGTTTGGAGGCTCTGAATGAAAGCCAGTCAGTGTATTTTTTCAAAGCCTCAGCAGGCTGTAAGCAGAGTTTGGCTTTGGTGCCTGGCAGATGGCTCCAGAGATGCTGCTCTGCTCTATACAGAGCCATTTCTGACCTAAATCGATTTTTCCTGCTTCTACAGACAGCACCCTTGGTTTTGCTGGTATGAGAGATCTCCAGAGCTCCTCCAGGACAGCTCAGACAACCCCAGCCTGGTTTGGGTTGAAGGGACCCATTCAGCTCCAACCCCTGCTCCCACGGGCAGGGACCCCTTCCACTGGAGCAGCTTGCTCCAAGCCCCTGGGTCCAACCTGGCCTTGAGCACTGCCAGGGATGGGGCAGCCACAGCTTCTCTGGGCCATCACCCTGGGCCAGCGCCTCAGCACCCTCCCAGGGAACAGCTTCTGCCTCAGAGCTCAGCTCAGGCTCCCCTGGGGCAGGTTCAAGCCATTGCCCTTGGCCTGGCCCTACAGGCCCTTGTCCCAAGCCCCTCTCCAGCTTTCCTGCAGCCCCTTTAGGCCCTGGAGCTGCTCTCAGGTCAAGACTCACCCCTACCCCAGTGCTGCTTTGCAGCTCTTTGCCTTCACTCTGCAGGCTTCCACTCGCCTAAAGAAGGAAGAAGAAATGAAGTCATCAGGGATGCTGTAACACAGGAATCCTTTCAATGTGCTAATGCGCTTGCATTAGCGCTAATGGGTACCACCGCCATCAGGCTCTCGGGAGGAGGGAGGATGCAGCGCCGACCTGGCTGAATTCCTCTAAAGCTTCCTTAATCCAACCGGTCTTTAAAAGCGTAATGAAAAGAGCTCCTGGTTACAAATAACCAGGGAATCGTGGGGGTTTGTAGCCATCGCTGGGACTTCCTCCCTGCTGCTGAGACAACAGCCCTGTGCCGAGGGTTCTGCCTTCACCGTACGACCCAATCCCACCCCCAGAATCAGCAATCTGTGCTGTTCAATGACCAGGTTGCTTAAGCTCGGTCTGCTGCACTGGAACAACAGTTGCCAAGTGCAAATCCCCGCTGCCACTTACATAACTGAATTATCCTCCCTCTGCCAGACAGCGAGACTCGACAGTTAATTGATTTTAATCTCATCACTTGTAGCCAGTCCCCAGTTTTAATCAACCCTGCCCACCCCCAGCCCATGGCTCTCCATGAGCCACCCTGCCAGCAATTACTGCCTTTAATTATATGAAAGTCTGGTTACGTTTCATTAGCTCTTGTCACATTACCACTACCCTCCATCTCCCCATCCAGAGTCCAGCCACCCCGGCATCATGATCCATTACAGTGCACAAACAAGAGCAGATCCCTGTTCCGCTTCCATTACATTTTGGATGCTAATCAGTAACATTCAGAGGAGGGAAAACGTGGTTATTCCCCCCTTTCCCTCTCCCTTCTCTCCTCTCTGCAGTTAGAGCAAAGCCACAGCCTCGCTCCAACGTTTGAGACCTGCTTCTTGCCTGGTGGCATCTGGTGTTTTGCAATATGCCTTGTTCTTCCTTAAGGAAAGGAGCTCCCAGATGAGGGGGAGCATCCCATTCATTTACACTGCTCTAATCCCAGCTCTTCTTAACGGCATTAAATGCATCCACGGGGATGGGCAATGGGAAAGGCACAAAACCTTGTGCTGGCTGGGGTGCAAACACCACTGTGAGTCGCTGTGCAACAACGTGGATGGGATCCCTATGTGATGGGTGATAGAGAGCAGGGGCAAGGGAAGAAGGAGGAGGAGGAGGAGGAGGAGGGAGGGTGGGAACTGACTTCCAGGAGCATTTGAGAGGGTAAATTGCGTACCATGGACCAGGCAGTGCCTGCAAGTGAAGGCAAGAGCCTGGGTTTGGTGCAAGGCTGGAGAAGTGACTGTGCTTGGGATCAGTGGGATGCATGTGGCTAGCACTCAGGATGTGATCTGCACCAGGGCAAGAGGCAGGAAATTCCCCCCATTCAGGGTGGTTTGGCTGACCCCAGAGGCTCAGAAATGATGGCCCAGCACATGGCCCGGTGTGAATGGGCAGGGAGGCCTGGACCTGGTAGGAAAAGCTGGGTTTGGGCAGGAAAAGTGCAAACAGAGCTGGATTTGCAAGCAAGTGCAAAGTCTGGGGTCTCCTGGATGTTCAGAGCAGTTGCTGGAGTGGAGGTGACTGCTCCAACCTGAGCCCAGCCTCAGGTTTTGGCTTTACAAGATCTCAGTACTGATGGATAACTGAAATGGGATTCCCCACAAAAAGCCAGCACTGGATCCCTGATGCACACACAACCCCAGCCTCAGTTTCCTTTCCTTTCCTATATACTCCATGCTCCCTGCCTGATTTCCAGCAGGGACCCTGATGGTATGAGACAAGCAACGCAATTTGTGCTAGGATGGAAAGGAGCCCTGAGAGGGGGAGAATGCAGGGAACAGAGGAAACTGCCCCAAATTCACACCAGACTCGACTTTCACCCCATAATCAGAGCTGCATCTGGAAGTGTTGTGGCCAAGGGGCTGGAGCATCTCTGTCCTGTGTCCCTCTGGACATAGCAGGGCAACCCCTCAACCCAAGGAGCAACCCCAGGTCCAGAGGGGCAGCAGGCACCCAAAATGGGCCAGAAAAGGGCAAGCACTCCGAGAAAGGAGATGTCACGTATCAATAATATATCACCAGAGGACCTGAAGAACGAGGCTTTTATGGACCTCTAATAAAACAAAGAATAAAACCCTCAGTGCTGTCTAAGGTAACGCAGCCAAGCACGAGCGAGTAATTCTGGCTCTGGGGACAGCTTTGTGTGGAGTCCTCCCTCTCACCATTTAGTTTTATACGGATATGAATTATTGAATCCAGCCAAACCTGCCCTGTATTCCAGCTCACCATGATCTCCATTGCTGAAGACTCACAGTAACTCCAGGACAGTCGCAGCAATAATACTCTCATAGGGGTTTCTGTGTGTGTATAACTGAGCTGAAGTGATATCTGTGATAACTAGAATGAGATTACAACCTCTGTGCTGGTAATTGTATAGGTTATCCGACTCTCATAGCACCTCTATGTGTAATATGAGCATTTAATACACATTTATGATGCTGTAGATAAGCACTGTGTTAATTATTCATGTATAATGTCTAAGATTATCTAGCAGAAGGCAAACTGGAGAGGGCTTCAGTTGAGTGCCGATGTTGGAGGCAGATTCTAAGCCTTGAAAGCCATGAAAGCCTTAGGGGCTGGAGTACTGAAGCTTCCTAACCTTCCAGAAGGAGCTTTCTCCGTGTCCAAAGGAGAATGCAAGGAGTCTGTCAGGCCCAGGATCATCCTGATGGCCCAAAGTGGTTCAGCAGCTCTTTGTTATAGAGAATCTAGAGAATCCTGCATGGCTGGAGTGGAGCTGTTGCAGATGATTGGCGATGGAGACTGACAAGGGAACATGATGCTCATGCAGGAGAAAGAACCACTCAGACCTCAGTGGCTTTGGAGGGGTTTGTGCTGGACACCAGAAAGCCCCATCAGTCTCCTTCCCTGCCTTTGTTAAATCCTTGTACATCCTGAAGCCACATGAACCCACTGATGGGGAAGCGATGACTCTATTACCACACTGACCATGTCCATCCCAGACCTGCAGTGCTAGGCTCTGGAGAGGTGGCCAGAGCTGATGGGGAGGCAGCAAACCCTCAGTCCTATGGCCTCCAGGTCCAGAGGCCAGAGGAGTGGACAGCAGAGGGCTCTCGAGCCCTCAGCAAGAGCAGGAGCCCAGCTGGGAGGATGCTCGATGTGCTCTTGGTCGCTGCTGAAACTCATTTGGGCCGCCTGCAGTGAATCAGCTGCTGGAGCCAGCGCTGGTGCTAATGGGAATTGACTTGTGCTGCGCAAGAAGCTCGTTTCCCTGATGAAATGCTGCCCCTGTCACTGCCAGAATGGGCTGCTGTGATTGAGCACCGGGCCAGGTTTCTCTCTGGCTCTGCTTTTGCCCGGCTGCTTTGCTCAAGCTTTTCTCAATGACTGCCCCAGGACCCGAGCAGCTTTTTGGAGGTAAAGAGTGGAAAAGAGGTGAGACAAAGCTCTTTTCTCATGCTGAGAACCTGCCTCTGGGGAGCAGTGCTGCGGGTGATGGAGTGCTGGGAAGCCCCTGTGGGATCAGCCATGCGAAGTCCTCGGTTTCCCTCCTCGCTGTCCATCCCTGATGGCTTGTCATCAATCTGCCTTTGGCTTGGATCAGAGCAGGGGAAGGAGAATCCCCCTCCTTTGGGATGGGTTGGGAAGAACCTGGACCGCTGTTTAAGTATTTGAAGCCTGAATCAAGTGTGGGCTGGGAGGACACCAGACTGGGGTTTTCATCCTTCCCATGTTTCCCATTGGAAGAATCCCAGAGTTTGCCTCCCCTAATGCAGGAAAGATGCCCAAAAACAGTGGTGGGTTTTTCCCATACAGGGGTTGGGAGCACAAACTCCCTTGAGATTTACATTTCCACGGGGTCATCCCCATCTTTTCTGGTCCCTGCATCTTCACCATCCTTTGGGTCCCCCTGATGCGATGGAGACAAGTAGACTTGCTTTTATTCAATGTGAACGGCTATTTAGGAACCCAAGAAGGGGATTTGGGAAGCCCAGGCAGGAATAAGGTACTTTTCTGTGCACGCTTTGCCTTGTCCAATGCTCAGGGATGCCCACCAGTTCCTTCAACCCACAGCACCAAGGCTCTGCTGTACTCTCTGTGCGCATCCCGGTCCCACAGTGAAGTTGTCCTATTGCAGGGATCAGTGCCCAGTGTCAGTTCATGCCATTCCCCAGTCCGTATCCCTGCCATGCTGGGGCAAGAGTGGGAGAACCTGTGGGTTATCCCTGCCTCTGCAAAGCAAAGGGAAAGGAAATTGCCAGTAACCCCCTGCTCCCTGCTGCCTCTGGCATCTATTGCCGAGATTTGCTTTCTCATTTATGTGTAAATAAGCCCTTTTCTTTCTGACACCAGCGGGTTCTGCACGCAACTCGAGGCAAGGAGCTCACCCTGTACCAGGGCTGAGGGCTCTGACCGTGCAGAGGGGGTTTGGGAGGACAAAAGGCTCTCAAACCCCTCACTACCTAATCCCGTCTGACCTGACACCAGCCTGAGCGCGCAGAGCAAGGTGGTGGCTGCTGCTGAGCACACCTCCTGAATTGTGTCTGCTCCATCATGAATTATGCATCTTCCCATTTCCATTTCGCCACTGCTGCTCGTTTGATGGATTTCTCCTCTGGTGATAAGGATTAAGCCACCTTCTCCCAGGCACAGCACTGAAGCGCTCTTGTGTTTAATGAACGGGAGGAAGAAGGGGTTGCAGTTCCAGGGGAAGGGTTTGCCCTGCAGCATCATCCTTTGGTACGTCCTAGAAGACAGGAGGAGAGGTGAATGCAAGCCATGGGTGAGCACCCAAGTGCAAAAGGCTTCGACAGAGGGGATGGGGTTGTTTTATGCAGTGTGCACTGTGTGGAGGTGGGCTGGGGGCTGGCAGACCTCAGCCTGGGTCTTCCTTGTCCAAACACCAGTACCTGGTGCTGGTTTATATGCCCTGCACCACCCTGCCCACCTCTTCAGGAGCAGCCAGGCTTCTTCTGGGCTGTGTATCCTAAGTGCAGCCCTGCAAGGGGAACAGAGGCGATGTTCAGCTGCCTGCTTTCTCATCAAGCCTTGCATGATAGGAGGGAAGTGATTTACTCATAACCCAAGAGGATGCCCCTAAACCAATCCCCATCTCATCTTCATCTTGTCTTTTCCCTGGGGAGAACAACCTAGTGCCACGTCCCTACAAAAGCCATGGCCAAGCCCACCTCTAAACCATCACAAGACGCAGCATCGATTGCAACAGCTCGTGGGTTAAACAGATGGGATGTCACACAGCCATGGGCAAATATTGGTCAGAGACAAATACAAACAGCAGAACTCGTGTGGGCCTGCTGCTTTCTTTAGTGACAGGAGCCACGGAGGGGTTGTGCTGGTTAAACAGTGATGGGAGGGAGGAAAGTATTTGTAAGGTATTTGTGGTGTCCCAAAGGAGTTCAAGGACACTCCAGGCGCCAGTACTCAAGAGTTTGCCCTGGACACTGTTAAGATGTGCAAAGGCAGGAGTATTTCTATAGCAGAAACAACCAAGAAAGCTCTGCACCAGGTAAGAGGCCAGAGGGTACCCAGAAAAAGGAGAAAACAGGGTCCAAATCAGGGAACACCAGCAAAACAGCAGCAGTTCTGTGGCAAATGGTGACCACTTGTGAACTCGAGAGATAAGGAGGATCTTGGGGGCCAAGAGGCCAGGTTGTGGTGTTATAGCAGCAAGCGCGCATCCCATCTGGGATGGAGGCAATGTGCATCCTTGGAGCAGCCTGCGCTGGCAGGGATGCGGGTCCAACCACTCCGGCAGGGAGTCGTGCAGGCTCTTCCATCAGCTTGGAATCCATCTCCAAAGCTGTTAGAAGGCTTCTGGTTTGGGGCTTTGCCCCAGTTCTCTATTTGGAGTACAAGAAGAAGTCATCTTCTTTGCCATCATCATCATTGTCATTGTGTCGTTGTCCATCCCTGTCCCTGTCCATACACACACACACACACACACCCCCCCCCGCTGATCTTACAGTAGAGAGGAACAGAAGATAACAATGGAGGAGAAATACACGAGATACAACCAGGAGAGGTTTAGATTGGAGATAAGGAAGAAATTCTTTGCTGTGAGGGTGCTGAGGCACTGGAATGGGTTGCCCAGGGAAGCTGTGAATGCTCCATCCCTGGCAGTGTTCAAGGCCAGGTTGGACAGGGCCTTGGGTGCCCTGGTTTAGTGTGAGGTGTCCCTGCCCATGGCAGGGGGGTTGGGACTGGATGATCTTAAGGTCCTTTCCAACCCGAACTATTCTATGATTCTATGGTTCTATACCCAGGCTTCACATCACCCTTCAGGGCAGAGGTAGCCGAGGAGAGGACACATCCTCTGCCTCCTCATTCCCCTCAGAGCAGATATTCCCAATGCACAGCCAAGGTCCGCAGCAGGTTTGTGTCTCTGGAGGTGCAAGTGGAAGAGGGAATCTCTGGGAATGCCCGACTGGAGGCACATCCGTGCCACAGCACTTTACTTCTGCAGGCCTGGTAATTGGCAGGCTGAGAACACTGGGGCTGTTGAGGCTGGAGAAGAGAAGCTGCGTGGAGACCTCAGAGCAGCTTCAGTGCCTATAGGGATGCTGGGGAGGGACTCTTCATCAGGAACTGCAGTGACAGGACAAGGGTGATGGGTTCAGACTGAAACAGGGGAGGTTCAGGCTGGAGATAAGGCAGAAGCTGTTCCCTGTGAGGGTGCTGAGGCGCTGGCCCAGGGTGATGGCCCAGAGAAGCTGTGGCTGCCCCAACCCTGGCAGTGCCCAAGGCCAGGTTGGACACAGGGGCTTGGGCTACATAGTCTGGTGTAAGGCATCCCTGCCCATGGCAGGGGGGTTGGAACTGGATGATCTTAAGGTCCGTTCCAACCCAAACCATTCTGTGATTCTATGATTATTCCTTCCTTAACCGTGCATATTCCCTGCTTCCCACCAGCTGATGTGCCCAGCTTATCCCCTCTTAAAACCTCTCCTGCATCAACCCAGGCCTCTCTGAAGTGCTCCTGCTCCATTTCTGACCTTCTCCACTGGCCCCAGGACCGAAGTCTTTAACAAGCACAGCACCATCAGGAGCAAAGCACACAGACAGCCCCATCCTGCACCCCACCTCTGTGCCAGTATTTGCTGCGGTGCTTGTTCTGCGAGGGAAGATGGATGGGACAACCACTGAAGTAACACCCTTTGCTTGCAAAGCCCATCTGCTTCCTCCTCATGGATGTGAGCACACACAGAATTCGACCAGCACTTCCCATCCCGCACCTCCATCTCAGCAGCCTTGGACTTGATGATCTTAGAGGTCCCTTCCGACCTGGTCATTCTGTGCGTGTCATCCCCCCCTTTCCTGCTGGAAATCGGGATATTGAGGCTGGAATTCTCAACCTGGATCAGTTTGTTTCACTGGTCTGGCTTGGTGCCATCAGAAGTGAGCTGCAAGGAAGGGCTGACCAAGAACAGAGCAAGACCTCCTCAATGTCTTTGAGTGCTGAAGGCAAAGTCCTTGCGCAGTATTGAGCACTAGCGAGTCGTGAATGCCCAAAGCTCTCCCCTCAGTGTGCTGTACAAGACTTTGTGGCTCTCCTTAGCTCCCGAGTGCTGTTCAGCCTTGCTCCCACCTACTCAGCCTCTGCAGTTGATTTCAGTCCCTCATCCTTAACCTCCCTATGGAGCTTTCCTCTTGTCTGTTGTCATTTGAGGCCTTTTTCCTTTCCTTTTACCAAAACGAAGCGTAACTGCTTCATACGCTGCTTCTGACACCTTTCATCTGAAGCAGCTTGAGCCCCCAAATGGCTTAATACCTGTATAGCTGTCAAGGGCAAGGGCAATGGTCTTATTCCTATGGCAAACATCCGCATGAACTTGTTCCTCCTTACACTCATCAAAGTGTAACAACACTTCCAGCCTGTCCAGGTCATCCCGGAGGGTGTCTCTCCCTTCCCAAGTGTCCCTGTTTCCCAAGGAAACCCCTGTTTTCCCAGTTACACCATTCAAAAGGGAGTCAGGGTGAGCCAGGCCATGGCGATGTTACCCAGAAGGTCGAGCAGGGTCTTCCCTTGCAGCCAAAGGGCTTATAACAGAGGCAGCTTGGATGATTTACACCGAAGGGTATGGATCTGTGTAGCCTCCAGAGGATCTATCCACATGGAATAGCGGGATGAATTGACTTTCTTTATCTCTGTTTGCTTTCCCCAGCAGTTTGTCAGTAAATCAGGGCCATGTCAGATGTTATCAGCACCAGCAACTCTTTGGATGTGATGCAGAAGCACGGAGGTGACTTTGAGAGTGCTGGAAAAAGGGAACAAGAGGTTAATAAATCTTCCTCTGAGCAGTACCTGTTCCATGTCCTTACCCCATCCCTGGCCTGGCACAGAGATGTGGCACCCTCTTCTTTCCTGGTCACATTGCAAAGCCCTGCTTCCAGCTCCCTCCTCTCCTTCTGAAGGAAGGAGAGCTGGGGGTGTCTATGGAGAGGGGGAATAACTCCAAGGATGTTATTGCAGGGGAAATCTGAGCAGGCTCCCAGTTCTGACCTTCTGCTCCTAGGGCTCGGTGCAGCCCCACACTGCTGCTCATGGCACCATGTGGATGGGCACCAGGGGCTCGGTGCAGCCCCACACTGCTGCTCATGGCACCATGTGGATGGGCACCAGGAGCTCAGTGCAGCCCCACATTGCTGCTCATGGCACCATGTGGATGGGCACCACAGCCTCGGTGTAGCCCCACACTGCTGCTCATGGCACCATGTGGATGGGCACCAGGGGCTCGGTGCAGCCCCACACTGCTGCTCATGGCACCATGTGGATGGGCACCAGGAGCTCAGTGCAGCCCCACACTGCTGCTCATGGCACCATGTGGATGGGCACCAGGAGCTCAGTGCAGCCCCACACTGCTGCTCATGGCACCATGTGGATGGGCACCAGGAGCTCAGTGCAGCCCCACACTGCTGCTCATGGCACCATGTGGATGGGCACCAGGAGCTCAGTGCAGCCCCACACTGCTGCTCATGGCACCATGTGGATGGGCACCAGGAGCTCAGTGCAGCCCCACACTGCTGCTCATGGCACCATGTGGATGGGCACCAGGAGCTCAGTGCAGCCCCACACTGCTGCTCATGGCACCATGTGGATGGGCACCAGGAGCTCGGTGCAGCCCCACACTGCTGCTCATGGCACCATGTGGATGGGCACCAGGGGCTCGGTGCAGCCCCACATTGCTGCTCATGGCACCATGTGGATGGGCACCAGCTCAGCTCCAAGGAGGTAAAAAGGGGAGATGGGTCAGTGGCAGCCTTCCAATGCCTAAAGGGGCTACAGGAAACCTGGAGAGGGGCTTTGGGCAAGGGCCTGTAAGGACAGGATGAGAGAAATGGCTTAGAAGGGGCTTGAAGGTCCCTGCCTGTGGCAGGGGTTGGAACTGGATGAGCTTTAAGGTCCCTTCCAACCCAACCAGTCTGTGGTTCTGTGATCCCACCTGGTCCAGCCAGTCCAGCACAGGACTTGTCCCCATAGGTTCTGTGTCTGTCTCCCCTCTGCAGATGGATGTCTGAGGTACCCCATGGTTCTCACATGGTTTTAGATGCTCATGTACAGGCTGGCAGACTGAGACAAGGGATTTAATGGTATCTGTGGGTGTCTAGACCTGTGCTGGAGATGCCTCAGGTATGGAAGAGCCCTGGAGGCAAAGCAGGATGCTAAAGGCAGCTGAATTGAGTCCAGTGGAGAACAGGGTTACTGGTAGGTAGGTGCTTGCTTTAGGGTGAGCAGAATAGCCTCCACCAGCAGCAATGACTGTATCTGCACTGAGTAGAACAGGGGTTAGGTGCAGGCACTTCTTCCCAGGTACCCCCACTGATGTGTCAAGAGGCAGGACCCAACCTGTACCCACACTTTGCACCAAACTGAGATTCCCATGAGTGCTCCATGCCATAAAACCCTGTGAGTGGTGGTACACTTGCTCCTACCTCTGCTCCGTGAATCTGACCTGCGACTTATGGGGCTGCCCCAGGCCTAGAGAGCCCGTATCCAGACATGTGCCAGCATGAACCTACGGCCCCTTTGGTCATGCCATGTCCAAGATGAACGCAGGCTTCTCTCCCACTTGCTCCTCAGCTTTTCCTCTTGAGACAGATGCGGCTGCCCCATCCCACAGCTAAACCTGATCTTCTCTTCCCTTTGCACTTCCCAGACAGTTTCTCAGTGCTGGAAGGGATCTATTAATAACCTGGGTACCTGATGGGTGCCATCGTCCTGAAGGAGCTTCTGAGGACAGCCTTCAAAATGATTAAAGGTTGCAAGGGAATGATTTATTGGTGGAAAATTAGAAGAGTTAAATATGTGAAGCTCAAGTGAATGATGGCAAAGGAGGATCTGATGCTGAGGAAGGGCATAGACACCCTGGTGGCATTGCTGAGATGGGGAAGGCCTGGAGCAAGCAAAGGGAGCTGCTGCCTGCAAGCTTGCAGTTATCAGGGGCCACGCTTCCCAGTTCACTCCTGCAATTTCAATGCAGTGAAGGATCATTGGCTCTGATGCAGCAGAGATCATGTTAGAGGACCAGGAACTCTGTTTCTCCTCCCTTCCCCCTGCACAGGCTCCTCAGTGCATTGAATTGCTCTGTGCTCAGCACTGCTGCATCTCCCAAGCATGGGGGAAGCAGGGACCAGCTCAGGACCTTACAGACTTGTCGTGGTGCTGGCACGTACTGCAAACGTCAGTCAAGGCAGGGGCACAGGGAGCAATGTCTGCTTTCTTCTGAAGCAGGAGATATTGCTCTCATGAGCTGGATCAGAAACTTCAGTCTGGCTGTGTTGGTGAGAGGGTGCCTCTGCAGAGCAAGGTGAGTGCTGGAAAGCCATACGTTACCCAGGCTGGGAAAAGCCTTTCACACAGTGTTATCAACGTCAAGGTCCATCCAAAGGAGATCTAGATGGGCTGTATTTCCTTCCCATTCTTCATGAGGAATCCTGGTTTCCCGTGCCGCAGTAATACTTGTTTCCAGCCGTATCATTTTCCCTTCCAGATGAGTTCACCTCCGTATCTCAGTGGGCTGCAGAATGATTATACACTGTGAGATCCCTGTTACGTGATAACCCCGCTAATGACTTCCTTACTGTCACCCATGTAGCTGAGAGGTCACTGCAAAGCTAAGCCAGTGCCTGTGCAGTTAAGCATCACGCTCTTCTCCCCTGTTTATCTGACCTCACTCCTGCATTGAGCTACAATCACCCAAGGCTTCCAGAAGGTTAAAAAAGCCTGAAACCCCCAAGTTGCAGTTTAGTTCCTCCTCATTTTCTCTTTCAAAGTTGGCACCTCTCAAACGAATGCTAATTATACTTCTCTTATGGGCAGCATCTTCTCAATGGAGCCAACTGGGACTAGAACACCAATTAAAGGCAGGGAGAGGAGAGCTAGAGCTGTAGCAAAGCACCTGATCCTTTCAAAGTTATGACATCGACTTAATAGCGACTTTCCAAGCCATTTTCCCCCCAATTAATCTAAAGTGCTCTGTTCTTGGGAGGATTTGGGAGCTGGGATAAAGCAAGTCGATGCCCTGTTCTCTGACCCTCTGCTCAACTGCTAATGACTTTCTTGGCGGGTTTCATCTCCCTTTTAATTGCTGATGGACCTGGTCAGGATCTGGTTAGGGAAGTCGTGAGCAAAGTTGTGCTCTGCCTTGTGGGGGAGTTTGGCTTTGGATGCAGGGGAAAATAGTGGCTGGAACGACTCGAAATGGAGATGTCAGCTGTAAAAAAGGTAAGGGAGCACTGAAATGAATGCTGGCAAAAGAATGGAGGTGGGCAAATGGCCCCGCTCCCTCTAACTCACATCAGGGCTTGGCTGTGTGGCTCTTTAATCCAGTGCGCTGGAGCAAGGCTGCTGCATTTCCTGCAGGAGGAAGAGGGGAGCTGGTGATTGCAGTGGGGAAAGGGGAGCAGGAGCCTTGTCCATGTCCGTCGCCAGATGATGGTCATAGCATTGGAGAACCATAGGATGGGTTGGGTTGGAAGGGACCTTAAGATCGTTCAGCTGTGACCCCCCCTCAATGTTAAAACTGGCTTCTTTGCAGTTGGAACGTGCAGTGTTGGGCCATGGTATCTTCTAGCCATTAGCTAAAGGTAAGCCTCCCTTTACATCAGGTTTTCTCTGTCTTCCCTGGGAAGCAGGGAGAGCAATTTAACAACCTCTTGACCTTTGCTGTATTAATCTCCATAGCCAGGGCTTCTTCTATCTCTGGTTCTTGCTATCCCAGCTCCTGAATCAGTGGTACAGCTCTTCCCTGAAGCCTCTCCCATTTAGTTCTTGGCTCTTTGCTAGCCTGGATAGAGGAACAGATCCATCATTTCAAAATGACTTTCCAAAGTATGCAGCTACAGCTGAAAACCCTCCCAGCTCCTGTGCAACCTTCTCCAGCTTCAGGAGCTATTTGCAGTATTTGTGCCAGGAGTTGAAGGGGGCTGCAGGGAAGATGGAGACTCCCTTGGGACAAGGAGTCCATGGGAAAGCCGAGGGGTGATGGGCACAAGTTACTGCTGGCAGATTCCCAATGGACACAAGAGGGGAATCATTCCCAGTGAGAACAAGCAGCCACTGGAACGATCTCCCCAGGGCAGTGGTGACTCCCCAGTGTTGGACACTGTTAAGATGGGGCTGCACAGGGTGCTGGGCATCCAGCCTGGGTCATGCTGTGCCTGGAGAGCTTGGAGCAGGTGATTCCTGAGGTCCCTTCCCCTGGGATTCCATCACTTGATGCTTGCCCTTTGCACATCCCAGAGCTGGGTAACTGCGCAAGATGTGGTGCTCAGCTCATGGGCTGTTGGTAGCAAACACAGTGCAAACCATTAAGGGTGTTTGTGGTGTGGGAGACCACATCAGCAGAAAACAACACTGGGAGGGACTGGGAGAGCTCAGCTGGAAACTCAGTGAGGGCTGGAGCAGCTCTGCTCTGGAGCCAGGCTGAGAGAGCTGGGCTGGGGTAGCCTGGGGGAGAGAAGAGAAGGCTCCTGAAGGGGAGCCCTGAGAGCAGCTCCAGGGCCTAAAGGGGCTGCAGGGAACCTGGAGAGGGGCTTGGGCCAAGGGCCTGTAGGGCCAGGCCAAGGGCAATGGCTTGAACCTGCCCAAAGAGGGGGAGCCTGAGCTGAGCTCTGAGGCAGAAGATGTGTACATGCATTCAAGGCCAGGTTGGACCCAGGGGCTTGGAGCAAGCTGCTCCAGTGGACTGGGTCCCTGCCTGTGGGAGCAGGGGTTGGAGCTGGAGGAGCTTTAAGGTCCCTTCATCCCAACCCATTCCATGATTCCATGAAACCCCTCTCGGCTGTCATCTGTCTATAAACCTGCCTCCCTCCATCCCCAAGCGCTCAGCCCCAGACTGTGCTCTCTGTGCTCTCTTTCTGGCTGTCACAACTATCTCAGCCTGGCTCTCTCTTGCTGTAATTTCAGTCCGTGACTTCTTGTCCTGTCCCTGCATGAGCTCTTTACTCTCTCCTCTTTGCAATGACCTTTTACATAATTGAAGACTGCTCTTCTGCCTCCTCCTCCCTCCAGATTAAATGACACCAATTGCTTCCCAATAGCTCGTGTGTTCCCGGCCTCTGGTTATTCCCGTTAGTGTCACATGAACTCTCTTTGGGCTGTCCTTGAAGCGAGATGTTGAAACTGGGCCCAGTGCTCCAGCTGTTGTCTGTAAGCGGAGAAGAGGCCAAGTGCCACATCTGCTGTCACCTCCCCACTGTGCCAGCCCTGGGGAGATCACCCAGAGCTCTGAAAACAGCAAATAAATCCTGATGGATGCCATGGGGTGGGATTGCTCCGGGAGCTGACCTGCGGGGATCACCCAATGGGTTGGGATGAAGGGACCTTAAAGCTCCTCCATTCCCAACCCCTGCTCCCACGGGCAGGGACCCCTTCCACTGCAGCAGCTTGCTCCAAGCCCCTGTGTCCAACCTGGCCTTGAGCACTGCCAGGGATGGGGCAGCCACAGCTTCTCTGGGCCATCACCCTGGGCCAGCGCCTCAGCACCCTCACAGGGAACAGCTTCTGCCTCAGAGCTCAGCTCAGGCTCCCCCTCTTTGGGCAGGTTCAAGCCATTGCCCTTGGCCTGGCCCTACAGGCCCTTGGCCCAAGCCCCTTTCTCTCCAGGTTCCCTGCAGCCCCTTTAGGCCCTGGAGCTGCTCTCAGGTCTCCCCTTCAGGAGCCTTCTCTCCCCCAGGCTGCCCCAGCCCAGCTCTCTCAGCCTGGCTCCAGAGCAGAGCTGCTCCAGCCCTCGCACCAGCTCCATGGCCTCCTCTGCCCTCGCTCCAACAGCTCCACATCCACATTGATTAACATGGACCTTAACGCTGCGAGATCATGGAGATGAATGCGTTGTGGTTCTCCAGAACTGTTTCCCTCAGGGAGCCATGGGGACAGTCCTGAAACTCCTGAGGACATCACTGTCGCAGACAGGAGCTCTGGGCATGTATGACAAGAGGAAGACAATTCAGATGCTCCCGGGGTACCCAACGTGTGATTCCCCATCCATCTGTGCCAGAAGCCCTTTGCATTTGTCAAAGCTTACAAGGAATTGGAACTAAGTGAGCAGGAGGAGGAAAGGGCCCCCGGTGAGGAGCAGTTGACAGTTGTACAAGCAGCGGAGGTCAGGTCCCATCCTCTGTTCACCAAACAAGCCATTAGAAATCACTGAACCCGAATGCTCCTGGTGATAACAGAGGAAAGGAAGGAGGCTGGAAGTTTTATGACCAGCTCCGTGTTCTGCTGGAGCAAGGTGATTACTGGAGGGTGCCTGCTGTTAGTCACGACAACCAGAGCATAGATCTGACTGTTTCTAAGGGGAAATAAAGCAGCTCTTTACAAACTGCACCACATTTTATAGTCATTGGTCTGCTTTCGCCCGAGGCAATGATTTCCAAGGTTCAAGATTTACACACTCAGACAAGTGAAGTTCTTTGTGGTGCAGTCCAAATATGCTAAAAGCTCCACTATCGTTTGGTGCAAAGCAGCTGTTTCTGGGGTGTCTTGGAGGTTTTGGCTCCAAGTGAAAGTCTCTGATTGACAGTGAGGGGCTGGAGCTGGGCCAGAGAAGGGAATGGAGCCCAAGGGGGATGGGGAAGGGCTGAGGGAGCTGGGGGGTTCAGTGTGGAGAAGAGAAGGCTGAGGGGGGACCTGATGGCTCCCTGCAAGTGCCTGCCAGGAGGATGGAGCCAGGAGGGGCTGGGCTCTGCTCCCAAGGAGCAAGTCATGGGACAAGAAGAGCCGGGCTCAAGCTGCCCCAGGGCAGGTTTAGATGGAGCTGAGCAACAATTCCTTGCCCCCAGGGTGCTCAGGCATTGGAAGAGGCTGCCCAGGGCAGGGCTGCAGGCACCGGCCCTGCAAGGGTGTTTAACACATGAGTAGATGTGGCCCTTAGGGACATGTGTTAGTGGTGGCTATGGCAGGGCTGGGGTAAGTGCTGGACTCAATGATCTTAATTAAGGGTCTTTCCAAACGAAATGATTCTAAGCTCATCTCTGCAGACACAGGGCTGTGCTGCCCACTCTCCCCTTCCTAACAGAGGCACAGCCTTCAGCACTAAGTGCATTGCACAGGGGGTTACTGCAGATGGACCAGCGTGCTGTCTGAGTTAGTCCATTCAGCCATTCCCGAGCAGCGACGTGGGCTGCAGGGAAACCGAGCTGCAGAAAGGTCATTGAGCTGTGGGCTGAGAGGCAGAGCCCTGCGGAGAAGTTTGCGATGCTGCTTTTGGGGTCGTAGCTACCAAGCTTGTGCTTCCATCCCTTGGGGGTTCCCCTGCATAAGCGATACTGGTCCAGTTGCCTACCAGAGGTGTTCAGAGCTGTCTGAGATGCCTCAACGTGTTCAAGGCCAGGTTGGACACAGGGGCTTGGAGCAAGCTGCTCCGGTGGAAGGGGTCCTTGCTCATGGCAGGGGTTGGATCTGGATGAGCTTTAAGGTCCCTTCATCCCAAACCATTCCAGGATTCTATGATTCTGTGCCCTAGAGCACCCTGGCAGGACCCTGAGTGCCAGCCACCAAGGGCAGAGACTTCTTGTAGGTCCCATATCCTGGCTGCTCACCCCATTCAAGAGGATTCCTTCTTGATTCAAGCTGTTCTGTGCTTACATAAAGCTTTTCGTGCACAGCCATGTTCATGGAAGGCTTTTCATGCACATAGAATCACAGAACCTCATTGCTCTTGGTAAAGAAATCTGAATACAATTTATATAACCCTGACTCTTGTTCTCTCTGCTGAGTTCTCCTCCCACAAGCAGTTCACATCTTGTGCTCTCACACCATCTCAGCTTATTATATCCATTCACTTGATGGGTGCTGAGGCTTAATGATGACTGGTACATGCCTGAGAGAGAGACTGGAAAGCAGCGAGCAGTATTCACTTCCAGAGGGAGACCCAAGTCCTCTTCTTTTAGTTTAAAATCAGCACCCCTTGTCCTGAGTTTGGGACATTGAGCCTGGAGAAGAGAAGCTGCGTGGAGACCTCAGAGCAGCTTCCAGTGGGTCTATAGGGATGCTGGAGAGGGGCTCTTCATCAGGGATTGCAGTGACAGGACAAGGGCTGATGGGTTCAGACTGAAACAGGGGAGGTTCAGGTTGGAGATAAGGCAGAAGCTGTTCCCTGTGAGGGTGCTGAGGCGCTGGCCCAGGGTGATGGCCCAGAGAAGCTGTGGCTGCCCCATCCCTGGCAGTGCTCAAGGCCAGGTTGGACACAGGGGCTTGGAGCAAGCGGATCCAGTGGAAGGGGTCCCTGCCCGTGGCAGGGGCTGGAGCTGGATGAACTTAAGGTCCCTTCAATCCAAGCCGTTCCATGACTCTGTGATTCTCTCACTAGAGGCTCTACAAAAAAGCCTGTCCCCACGTTTTATTAGCTACAAGAATGAGAACCCATCCCCAGGGCACTTGCATTGCTCTCTTGTGATGCTCCCTGCTCAATGCAGAGATTAACTGCAGCTCTCCCACTCTCCTTGTTGTTCGAGGACGTTCCAAGACAGGCGAGGTCAGTGGGGAGAGAAATGACTGCAGTGCACAGCACTCAGCTGTCATAGCAAGGATGGATGGTGCAAGCACCATTTATCTCATGTAGCTGCATAAATCAAGCCAAGGAGAAGTGAGAACCTGCAGGGAAATCCCAGGCATGGAATAAGAGGAGACTGGGAAGAAGTATAACATGGCACCGAGGTACCATGGAGCCCTTGGTCAGTGGAGATGGATGGGAGGGAGCTGCAGCTGTGCAGGGGGATAAAAGAGGGCAAGCAGCTGAGGTGCACAGGAGCTCAGAGGAGCACAAACTGTGTTGTGTGTTGGTGTGTGGGGGCCTGCTCATGATGAAGACACCCTCCTTCCCCTCAAGGTCCCAGTCTTTGGAGCACTCCAACACCATAGAAAGGCACTGAAGGATGTTAGGAGGAGGAGGAGATGCTGCTGTGCTCTTCAGCCAAGCTTTTGAGGACTTCTTAGCCATGTAGCCTTCAGCAAATGCCCCCTGTGCCCCCCTGAGCTGCCTGATTGCTGCATCTCCTCTAAACACACACCCTATGGTGGACAGAAGGATTTAGGGACTCTTGGACATGCGCAGAGAACACACAGTGGGAATCCTGGGGCTACTCTGTAAGAGAAGCAGCGTAGACAAAGGTGGCTTTGAGCCAAGTGATGGGCTGAGCACTGCAGTGGTTTGCAGGGTGAACTTGCCCTCCAGGGCCTAAAGGGGCTGCAGGAAAGCTGGAGAGGGGCTTGAGACAAGGGCCTGTAGGGCCAGGCCAAGGGCAATGGCTTGAACCTGCCCAAAGAGGGGGGAGACTGAGCTGAGCTCTGAGGCACAAGCTCAGTCCAACCCAGTCCAGGATTCTATGACTTAGCCTTGCACCCTGCTGTGTCAGAGAGCTCTGCCTTGCAGGGATGCGCACACTTTGCTGCAGCAGCGTATGGAGGTTGTTAATGGATGGAGTTAAAGCCACTTGCACAACGCAGAAAGCTTCACGCTCCTCCTACAGCTGTGAAGGGACTTTGGATTTAAAAGCCAGATGTGGCTTTCCCAGCTCTTATTCCCCAAGTTCCTATGTCTCATGCAAGGAGTCCCCATGGCATAATGTGCACAGTGCTTGCTGCATCTGACCCTAAATCGAGCCAGTGATGCTCCAGTTCACGATGGAGCCCCAGTAGAGGAAGCCAAGGAAGACCTCAAGCCTCCTCCTCCACAGCTGTCCATGGCGTCCTCTGTCCTTTTCCACTTCACGTTTCATCTGTTTGTCTCACTCCTGCCTTTGCTTTGGTTCATTTCTTTCTCCTTCCCTATTTATTATTAATACCTACGTTTTCTCCCTCATTTCTCCCTCCTTTTCTATTATTTAACTGTACCCAGGCCACAGGTAGGGTTGTGTGGCTCAAAAGATGCTTTGAAGTTAAAGCTGTGGCTGCGCATGGACCAGAAGAGGGATGTTTGGAAGCTTCCATCACCTTCCAGGGCTCAGATCAGTGTCTGCTGCTTCCGATTATGCCCAACACATGGGATCTGAGGACGTCCGGGTTTTACAGAACCATGTCCTTTGAGACCTGGCCGTTTGGTTGGTGCCAAATGAAACCTTAACAATTCCAGCAGGGCTGTTATCTTTGGAAGGGTTTCATCCTGCAGCCTGCAGGGATATTGTGTTCCTCTGAATACTTTACATCCTGCACGACTCAGTGGAAAGAGGGCCACAGGAGAGAGCTACATGGATCAGAGGAGTGGGTTGGGAACCCCGCAGTGGGATGCGCTGCTGGTCTCAAAGGGATGTGCTGGGCAATGGTCCTTTCCCATGCATTGCCCAGCACCTGCACAGTTTTCTCCCTTCCCAGCCCAGGATCAAGCGGAAGGAGCTGTTTCCCTCTGGGAAATCGGTTCTTTTACTTTTATGGAGAAAAACAAACATAAAACTTCTGGGTGGAAGGAGGCAGAGCAGGGCCCACATTAACCCTTGTGCATTCTCCTCTTATTGTCCTCTCCAAGAGAGGCCTTATAGGCAGAAACCGTCTTGGTGCTGCCTGACCTGGTCCATCCCAACCTTTTGTGTGCCCTCTGCTTGGTGGCCCTGCAGCAGGTCGCGTGCATCCATCATGGCATGGGATTCTCTTGCTGAACGGGCTATTCAGGAACATATATTAACATTTAGGATCCCAGTGGCTTAAATGATTTTCTACAGCTGTGTTTGTATAGAGGAATCTAGGATGCGTTGGGGAGCTGAAATATGAGAGCACATTGAGGCATATGGACATCTACAGTGAGGGGTTTTAATGTGCAAACTGAATCACATCCCAGCATCTGTATACGGGGGTGAGGAAAGATGCTTCTGGCTTGAAAACCATCATGGGTCTCATTGGCCCATGGCTCATTGCTCTGCTCCGTGCACAGCCTGCGCTTGCAATGCAGCCTCTGGAAAACGGGTCTGTGACCCTAGGGGCAGGTCCAGGGAATGGGAACAGGATGGTGAGGACCACACAGGAGATGAGGCATCGCATTGCTGGGAGGTGTGATTGCTTCGCAGCGTGCTCCCTGCTTGAGCTGCCTTTGAGTCCTGGCTTTTATTACCTATCACAGAGCCCTTTGTCCTCTGTTCCCAGAGCATCTCCAATTGCTCCCTTGAGCTATGAGGATTCCAGGAGAATTTGCAGCTGGGTTTTCAGGAATTACATTGGCACACCAGGCTGTTAATCACAGCTTTTCTCCCGGTCCCTGGAAAGAGAACAGCTGTAGTTTCCTCTGGGCTTGCCTGTTGTTATCACCAGGATCCAACAGCAATGCGTTGCCTCGTATGCCTAAACGGAATCAATCATCATAGAGTCATAGAACCAGCTAGGTTGGGAAAGACCTTTAAGATCATCAAGTCTTCAGACCCGTCTGTGCCACATCTCTGCTGGAGGGGAGAGCGTTGCCCTTTTCTGCTCCAGGTGTAGGAGATCAATGCAACAAGACTCAAAGTGAGACCATCTGGAAGGGAAGGTGATTCTCGGCTTGATCCCCATGTGTTTCAGTCCTTTGCTCCTAGATTTCACACACTCCGCCTCTGCTACCCATGTACGTGCCAGCAGCAGGGCCTGTGTGCCTCCATCTGCTCAGGATCACCTGCATGCCAGGAGGAAGATCAGGACTTCAGAATGTCTGATGCTTCCCAGTTCTCCTGTTGTCCTTGTCTATCACGACCAGCTCCTCTCCAGTGGTCCTTCCCCATCCTCTCCATCTCTGGGAGGTCTCCATAGACTCTGACCTGCTTATCTTTCTCTCTATGCCTCCACCAATGGAGGTGTAGATACCGTCTCCATGCTATCGAGGTCCTTCACGCTGTGTCCTTGCCCACCATGGCAGTCCCTCAGCCCCAGGTCACTGCTTTATCCACATCTTCCTGCTTCCTCCAGGGTTGCCTGATGGAGAGTCTATCTAGGCTGAAGGAATGGGAGATGTATGAGCCCCACTGTGCTTCTCCCTCGGCAGAGACCCACATCCTCCTATGGTGCTGTTCATCCTCCTGCTTGCAATGACTTCTGCATATCTGTGCCTGGCCTCTGCTCCAGAGCAGCCACAGGCAATCAGAAGCTGAGGGTAAAGAAGATAAGCACAGAGTCCCCACAACTGTATGAGGTCGATTGCATACCTCCAGTCGCCGCTATGGTTCAGTCACGGCACTGGGAGAAGCAGGAGATGGGAAGGCTGGAAAAGGAAACCTTTTCTAACAGCAGGTATAGCAGCGGGAAGGTTTCAATAGGAAGTTTGGCTGGGGAATGCTTTTGCTTCACTGGGGTTTGCTCAGGGAGGGGGAGCTGCGTGCACAGCTCGGAACCATCTCAGCTCCTGCCCTCTTTATCAAAAGGCATTTTAACGAGAAAAGCGAGGTGAGAGGGATTAGAATGTCAGAGCAGCCGCTATCAGTGCTGTCTGGAGCACTGCTGTCCTTCAGAGCCCTGAAAGCAACAGATAGAGATGGAGCTGGGAATATGCTCCGTGACGCAGTGTCAGCTCTTATCAGGCCGGCAGGATAAAGGATGTTGTTCCCTTACCACAATAATTCCAGAGCCTCCAACAACAGCTTTGTTGTACCTACATTAAACCCTCGAAGATGAGCTCCATATTTCATGAGTAATCTATTACTCAACCTGCCTCTAAACACAGAACGGGCTTTCTGATTTATTCTGCTCTGTTTGTCTTGGACCTTCACGTAAGCACAGCTAGAAGAGAAGAGGGGAAGACGCTCAGCAATAAGTAAGGAAACGCATTCAATTGGGTGAGATGGGGAGATAATTTTATGCCTCAAAGTGCAAGGAGCTCTACTTTCTCCTCAGAGGAGTGCGAGTGAATGCCAGTGTCACTTAAGGGGATGATAGGAGCTAAAAACTCTTATAACAAAGCCAAATCCCAGCACTTCTCTGCATTAAGGCAGCTGCCATGTCCCCCATGTCTTGCCATGTTCTGGGCCAAGGGACAGGGAGGTCACCCAGGGAAGGCTGCATCCCTTGATGGGGTGGTTGCTCTTTGATGGATAGCTTGGTCATTCTTCTTTTTCCTGACAGGATTTTGAGATACAGGCGACTGAAGGAAGGTTTGTAAATGGCAGGTCCTCTGTGACCTTCGGTGTCACAGCCCTGGGAGGAAATGTTGACCCAAGCAACCAGTACTGCAATGTAGGAACTTCTTTAGAGGGACAGTCGGATGCCACACAGGAGCAGGAGAGGAAGGAGGGAGCATTTGGAGGAATGGCTTACAGGGATGATGCTCATAGAATCACACAATGGGTTGGGTTGGAAGGGACCTAAAGCTCCTCCAGGGACCCCTTCCACTGGATCCGCTTGCTCCAAGCCCCTGTGTCCAACCTGGCCTTGAGCACTGCCAGGGATGGGGCAGCCACAGCTTCTCTGGGCCATCCCCCTGGGCCAGCGCCTCAGCACCCTCCCAGGGAACAGCTTAGAATCATAGAACCATAGAACAGTCTGGGTTGGAAAGGACCTGAAGATCATCCAGTTCCAACCCCCTGCCATGGGCAGGGACACCTCACACTAAACCAGGGCACCCAAGGCTCTGTCCAACCTGGCCTTGAACACTGCCAGGGATGGAGCATTCACAGCTTCCCTGGGCAACCCATTCCAGTGCCTCAGCACCCTCACAGCAAAGAATTTCTTCCTTATCTCCAATCTAAACCTCCCCTGTTTCAGTCTGAACCCATCACCCCTTGTCCTGTCACTGCAGTCCATAATGAAGAGCCCCTTGTATCCAACCTGCACGTCCCCTGTTTCACTTTGCTGGTGGGTCAGTGACCAAACAAAAGGACAGGGCAAAGCCGACCATTGGACTCCAGCAATGCTTCCTGCAGGGAACAGTCTTTTCTTGGTGATCTCCTGCCTACATCACGTCCCAGCAGTGCTGTGCATTGCTCTGGAACCTGTTCCAGTGCTGGACCACGGAAGAAACCCCAAGAGCAAGTTCTGCTGCTCCCTGTCTGGCAGAAGATATTTTACACCATGACATTTTCCTCCCTTTCCCATTTGCAACCATTCCTGGTGCAATTCTGGGCATTCCCAGGAGCTGCATGAATTCGACAGCCTCTGAACACCCAAACAAGCCTTGGCTCCAGCTCTCCCACCCACCGGCGAATGTGCAGCTGAGGAAAGTTGTTCTTTGGGAATGGTTGTTCTATAGGGAATAGTGAGTGTACTGAACGTGTCTCCTGCCAGCTTCACCCACTGTCACAGAGCTGGTAGCACCAACACAGGGATGAGCCCAGCAGGGATGCCAGCTCTCGAGCAGTGCCAAGCATCCCTGTGGGGTCCCAAGATGTTCCCCCCTGTTTCTCTGCTCTTCAGAGCCTCAGTAGAGCCTGGGAAGGGAGAGTTGGAAGAGGCTCAACAGCTTCATACATATTTTGGTCTAAGAAAAGGCTTTATCTGTATTAGAGTCACCCTGGGAGTTTGGATTAAAGGAATGGATGCTCCCAGCTCCCATTCGGTGCCATTCTGTCTTTAGTAATGGAATTATGCAAGATTAAAGCATTCTTCGATTTAAACTGACTTCTGTAAATCCTCATACTCTGGGTCAGGGACAGGGAGCCATTCCCAACTAAACAACTGGAATGAAGAGGACTTTACTATCCAAGATCTGGGTCTCTTCTTCCTCTTTCCCTTTCCAGGCCAACTCTCCTGTATCCAAAATTTGGTCTTATTGGGATTTTCCCCAAAGAAGTGAACATACAAATATAACTGCACTTAATATTGAAGAGGGTCGACAGTGGAACACTTCTCCATGTGTTCAGTGAAACCCAACCTGAAAAGGAGACTCAGGGGAGCCCTGATCCATGGGCCAGGAGGTAAAGGGGGGCTGCAGGGAAGGTGGAGACTCCCTTTGGACAAGGAGTCCCATGGGAAAGCCGAGGGGTGATGGGCACAAGTTACTGCTGGCAGATTCCCAATGGACACAAGAGGAGAACCATTCCCAGTGAGAACAAGCAGCCACTGGAACGATCTCCGCAGGGCAGTGGTGACTCCCCAGTGTTGGACACTGTTAAGATGGGGCTGCACAGGGTGCTGGGCATCCAGCCTGGGTCATGCTGTGCCTGGAGCAGGTGATCCCTGAGGTCCCTTCCATCCTGGTGTTCCACAATTCTATGTTTCCTAAAGCCTTCCACTGATGGACCCAGGGCTTTAGACCCCTCTGGGTACCTCATTGCACTTAAAGCTCCTTCCTGCTCCTCCACCTGCATCCTTACCCCAACTCACTGCTTTTTCTCCTAGGAACACCCGATCTCCCCTCTCCTCCCAGCTCCCCTGTACGAGGTGGCTGCCACATCCCCTTTCTCACAGGGCACGTTTTGCTCCCAAGCCCTCCCTCCTCAACTGTGCTGGTTTACTCCCCATGTTACATCCCAGCATTATTGATTTCGGGCCCTTCCTCCCATCTGCCACAAGTGATTTGAATCCCAATCCTGCCATGGGCATTGCTCCCTCCTGCAGGCACAGCTTTGATTGGCTCCTCTTTCTCGCATCATCCAAGCCATTAATTACAGTATTGATTAGCATGAGAGATAGGGCAGACCCCAGCGAGATGCTGAGGGATCGGTCCTTCTGGGTAGGTAATAAACTACTTGTAACCCCTGGAAGTGAAGCTTTCTAATGGAACTTGTTCTTTCCCTTTCATTTACTCCTCTCTGCATGATCATTTCATATGGTTGATAATTACTTTATAAGGATAGGGTGGAGTAAGGTCAAAATCCTTCCTTAAGAGGTGGCACAGCTTCCCCAGGTAAGCCATTTACTTGCTCAAAGGAGAAATGAAGTGCTTGATGTGATCTATGGCAATCAATGACACTATTATCCCAGTGACTGTACATGGATTAGTAATTGCTTCACCACCTTTCTGATGCTGGGGGCTGAGCTGGGTCTGGATCCGACTGATTTCTCCTCTTTCCCTTTCTAAGATCCTTTAGAAATCCCCAATCCCAGCAAATTGTGGGGTAATTGGTAGCAATTCAGTGATTCCTCGGCTCCTCTCTTCAGTATCCCATTGAGAACTTCCCTGTTTATGGCAGGGGGGTTGGAACTGGATGATCTGAAGGTCCTTTCCAACCCTAAGTATTCTCTGATTCTATCTCTCCCATCGGTATGCAAACACATGAACTATTGGCCACCTTCTTCCCCATCCTGGGCCTGGGTTTCTTTCTGTGCCTCAGCCCTAGCCTATGGCCAGGCACAGGGATTCTTTGTGTCTGTTCAATGAGTGTTTTGGGAACAGATTTGGGATTGCCAGAGGCAGTTTGAGTGAGTTTTAATAGAGACACTGAGTGGGTTTTGAGAGAGGTTCTGTGTTAGCATTCTGCAGCCGTCACTGAATCCCCATCCCCATCCCCTCTGCTGAAAACCCTGCTCCTTTAACAGCAGCAGACAACCAGGAGAACCCCTTTGGGCTTGGCTTGCACCCCAAGGAGGGAGGTAGCTGAGATAAATAGACCAAAGGGATGTGAGGTTATTTAATAGCTTTGGCTTTGCTCTTTTCCAGAGGAATGAGCACTGTGCTGAGCTATAAAGTAGCGCTCAGCTCCATAAATGCCTTGGCTCCTTCCCTGCTCAGACAGCGAGCGATGAACCAGGTTCACTAAATCTTTGCCAACTCTGCTGATGGTTTCTTTCTCCAGCCTGCAGAGCTTTGGACCAGGAGTGAATATTCCTGCATTGGAATATGGCTGTTCAGTGGGAAGGGGTTAAAATGCCAGGAACAGCACCAATGCAGATGTCAGTAGCATGCAGTGCATTGAAAACCCTCATGGAAATCAAGGTCTGGAGTTTGGGTTCCCCTGCGCAAGCAAGAGCTGTAATCAGGGGTTAACTGGATGAAAAAGAGAGGTGCTATGGCTTTGGAGGCAGGGATCTCCCTCTCACCTCCCTGGTGCTACATAGAGCCATAGAATCAACCAGGTTGGAAAAGATGCTTCAGGTCATCAAGTCCAACCTTCATTTATCTCTGCTGGGCTCAAGAAGCTCCCAGCACTGCACCTCAGCTTTGTGAACCCCATTTTGAGGCGCTGGTCTCCATCCCTGCCTTGTGTAAGGGACTGTGGCAGGGGTTATCCCAGCCAGGAAGGGGTCCTCTCCACTGGAAATGCAGCTCTGCCCCTTTCTGAGCCTTCATCTGTGCATGGTGGGGCTCCAAGGCTCCCAGCTTGCCTTTACTGCTGGATGGATGGATGGAGGCTGGGTGCTGGCCAGGGGCGCAGAGGACCCGCTGTGTGTGTTAAAGCTGTCTCAGTGTTACCCCGTTGACAAGAGCACTTACAGAAGATGCTGCTCTCACCATTTGCGCTGCCGTTTGTCACTCCTTGGTAGTGAGCCAGGCACCGACGAGATGCTGGGGTCGCATCTTCTGCTTGAGGAATTGCTGGCCTCAGGCGAGGGGCTGTGGGGAAGGACTGGGATATCCCTCGTGAGGGATGGAGGTGATGGCCTTGGCCTTGAGGAAATTCAAACCATAGAATCCCAGGCTGGTTTGGGTTGGAAGGGACCTTAACGCTCATCCAGCTCCAATCCCCATCTAATTCCAACCCCCAGATCCCGGGAAACATTTCAAATACATCCCTATCCCTGTTCCTTCAAGTGAGAGCCTCTGCCGAGTGTCGTGCTGATCCCCACACCCCCTCTCACACCATCCCTAACGTTTCCCCACCCCCTCTGCAGCCGAGCAGTGCCTTGGGTGTGCAGATGCTGTCGGGGACACAGCGATGCTCCAGTGTTATGGGTTCTCCCTGTTGATGGGGGTTTGAGAGGTGAAACTGCCCTCCAGAGGTGTTAGCACTGAGCATCATCGCTTTCCTGCTCTGGCCAGTCCTGAGGAGGTCCCAGCTGTGCCCAGCCAAGTGCTGCACGTTCATTGATGGATGAAGGAACCGGAGACAGACCAGAGGAGACAGTGATGGACCCGTTGGGGGTTTAGAGAACACGAGAGAGGAAGGAAAGGTTGAATCTCTTGGGTTTATTTACTCCAGAAAAGGGAAGATCGAAGTGTAATGGTGTAAAAGCAAAGTTGCTGTTAAGAGGGAGGCTATCAGGTTTTCCCCTGAGGAAAGGCATGAGGAAGTGAGTTAATTCTGCAGTGAAGATTTGAGCTGTCTGCTCTGAAGGGCTTCCCAGTGCACTGACCACTGGGCAGCTTGAGCAATAGGGGAAGGCCAGCTCTGAGATGGATGGTCCAGCTTTACTGGTTATCAGTTGTGTGTCTGCAAAGATGTCTTTGATGTTTTGGATGGATAGAGCCTTGGGTGCCATGGTTTAGTGTGAGGTGTCCCTGCCCATAGCAGGGGGCTTGGAACTGGATGATCTTAAGGTCCTTTCCAACCCAAGCCATTCTATGGTTCCATGATTTTGGTGTCTTAACTCCTTCTGGTTTGAAGATGATAGAGGGTAACTTGTTGAGTGAGATACATTGCAGTGTTCTCACTGTCTTAGGTACCACTGCTTTACCAGCATCATACAGCCTTGGCTACCAAGGGTTGAATCACCATAGAATCCTCACCACCCTCACAGTGAAGAATTTCTTCCCTATATCCAGCCTACATCTCCCCTGTTTCAGTTTGAACCCATCACCCCTTGCCCTGTGTCTACAGTTCCTGATGGAGAGTCCGTCTCCAGCATCCTTTGTAGCCCCTTTAAAGTACTGGAATGCGCCTGAACTCTTTTCACCCACAGCAAACAGCATGACAAGGGGCAACAGCCACAAGATGTGGTTTGGGCTGTTGGGGCTGGGCACTAGGAAAAGCATCTTACACCAGAAAGGTGGTGAAGCCCTGGCACCAGGATGCTGTGGTGCCTCCATCCTTGCAGGTTCTTCTAAGTCAGATCAAAGCCATGGCTGCCTTCACCTAGTATTGGTGATGTTCTAGCTGACCAGATGACCTCTCTTAGAGCATTCCTGTCACCCTGACCTTCCAATGGGACAGTGGAGCTCTTGAGGAGCTTCGACGATGCTGTGTTTGGTAACTGCTTAAACTGGGGGCTTCATTGCCCTGGAGAACAAGACACACGTATAAGGAGTGTCAGCATATGATGAAAAGATGCTGTAGAGCACAGATGAATTTGTACTGGATTGACCTGAACAGGGTGATTTAAAAGTCATAACTGCACAAAACCAGCCTTGAAGATGTTTCCCTGCAGAGCTCTGTGTCTCTGCTCACCAGCTTGCTGCCTTTGCTGGAGCTGATGCCATCCACCCAACTCTTGCACCTTGCAAAGCCTTCTTGTAATTGGGGACATAGCTTTCCCTCTGGTTCGAATTCATCCTTTTGACCCTGTATAGCTCCAACCAGCACTAAAGGCACTGTCTGACCTTCATGTCTATGAATCTGGTAGTACAAAGTGCTGCACAGACACATCCAGTGCATTGAGTTTCTGGTCTGGATGTCCTTCCTATACCTGCCTTGCTGTGGCTTATCTTCTTTAGCCTTCCTGGACCACAAAGCAGCAAGACCAAAAGAAGTCAATGGAGTTATGTCCCAGCTGAATTGACTCATATTAACCTCCCTTATGTAATTCATGGCTGATGCCTACCATATATCCCTAAGTTCTTTGTAAAGTCTATTTTAAGTTCTCTCCCGGGGAACATCTCCTCTAGGGAAAACCTGGCAAAGCATAAGAGCACAGGCTGGATTCTGCTGATGCTACACCTTCCTTTGCTTCCTTCCTTTGCAGTCCTACCTGCCTGCCCTTTGCTCTCCATCAAACGCTCCTCCTCCCACCTTGGAGCTGCCAACCTTTCATATTCCCTGGGTTTTATCTCCCTTCCTGCTGGCAGCAGGAGGTTGCCTTCCCAAACTGCCTTCTTTTAATCTTCCCTTGCAAGTCAGTCCCTTTCAACAGCGTTCTGAAAGACCACAGAGGAGGGGAAGGGGGGAAAGTGGCTTTAGTTCTCTTTATAGAAACTCCAGTCCAAGTTAATGGAAATTACCACAGCAAAAGCATGCTAACAGGCCTATAGTTGACCACAAAGCTAAGGCACGCTGGGTGCTTTGGATGCTTATCTGCAGGGAACTCTCCTCCGCTGGAGGGGTAATGGGGAAAGCAAGAATTCGGGCTGTACCCTGTGTGATGTGAAATCTCTGTGTGATGTGATAGGAGTTTTCCAAGTGGAAAATGGATGTGGAGTCCCGAGTCCAGCAGCAAGAACAGGGAATGAGCTGGCCAGGACATGCTGTGGGTTGCTTCTGCATCCATCATGAGCAGGACATCTGAGGGACGGGGTATCCTGCCTTGCCACCTCAAACAGCACCACAAATGCAAGGGATGTGATTGAACTTGTTCATCCTTGAGTAATGCTGTCTGTGAGCAACCTTACAAGACAAACGGCTGTGTAAGGTTGGGGTCTTCCCCTTTTCTCCCCTCCTTTCTATAAGCAACACCACTGCTGTGGTAGATGTGAAGTTAACAAACAAGGGGGCTTTGTGAAGGGCTGCACAGTCATCCCTCTGAGGGTTTCTGTTGTGGTTTAACCCCAGCCAGCAGCTAAGCCCTGCTCAGGCACTCGTTCCCTCACTCATTCCATTCAGTGGGATGGGGAGAGAATCAGAGGGGTAAAAGTGATGGAATCTATGGGTGAGATAAGACAGTTCAGTAGGAGAGCAAAAGACGCACAAGTAAGCAGAGGAAAACAAGGACTTCATTCCCAGCTTCCCAGGTATCCACCCATCTACAGGGAAACAAGGCTCCATTACACATAAATCTGACCTGGGAAGATCAACATCATCACTCCCAATGTCCCCCCCTTCCTTCCTTGGAGCAAGCTGCTCCAGTGGCAGGGGTTGGAGCTGGAGGAGCTCTAAGGTCCGTTTCAACTCAAACCTCTCTGTGTTTCCATGGTTCTACCCGCAGGCTTTGACACTTTGGCCACATTTTGCAGCAGTAAAACTAATGTTCATATTTCTTATTGTTTTATTATCAGCACGGACTCGGGCTTCCCGAAGCACGGCAGTGGTACGGCCCTCTCCCATTTCCCAGTCTGAGGAAGGCAGGGCTTTCCCCAGGGATGCGGGACCACAAAGGGAGGTTGAACCCATCCCTCTCACAGGCAGAGCTCATGGCCAAGCCATTTGCCCACAGCCCGGCCAGCCTCGCTGTGCTCCTCAGAGGGGTTACTGTCAGATGCAGCCCTGAGTATGGGGTGAAAGTCAAGCGCGGTGTGATTTGGGGCAGTTTCCTCCATTTCCTGCATTCTTCCCATCTCAGGGCTCTTTTCCATCCAAGCATAAATCCTGTTCCTGGTCTCATGCCACCAGTGTGCAACCACAGACCATTGGGTAACTTGTCATTTGATGGAGGAATGGAGCTCAGTAGAAACCTCAAAACTATGGAGTTCAACCCAAATATGCAGGAGAGAGAAGACATACACAGAGGACAAAATCCATTAACCCCTCACACCCTAGCAAGTAGTCCTATGATGAGATCTGGGAGTGCAGTGGTGGAAGGGGGAAAGGCCAGTGGTTAAATAGCTGGTTTAGGTAGTTCACCAGACTCTTTGCCCAACCATTGCGAGACCAAATTAGCAGCCACCAGAATGAGAAACTGATTTTACTTTATGTTACTTTATTTTATTTTATTTTATTTTATTTTATTTTATTTTATATTACTTTATTTTATTTTATTTTATTTTGCTGTATTTTATTTTAGGGATGTTGGGGGACTACTTTTTTGCAGAGCATTTTGGTCATTGAGATGAGTGATTCTCCAGCCCCTTTCACAAGTACCTAAACACAGAGAAGTGACTTCTGGCTTAAAGGAGGTTGTTGGAAGACACACTAAAGAATGGATGCTGAAGAGATGTAGGTGGATTCACTCAAGGAGGGGAGTGAGCAAGAGACTGCATGACTGGGTTTAAACCACGAGAGGTTCTATGGACAGGAGCAGAGAATGGATGGTCCATGGTGCTCACTGCGGTCCCTCCAGCTCTTGGCATCCCATGAATCTGAGGCATTCCCGCTGCATCCGGTGGAGAAGAAGGTTCTTTCCCGGCTCAGCACAAGCCTTTGGCTCGCAGGCAGTTTCCTGCCTCGCTCAGCACAACCTCAAGTGGCTCCAGGGTATTTCCTACCCACCACAAATGAACACCAGCACAATTGGCTTTGTGTGGCACGAAAACCCCGGAGCCGCACTATGCTGCACCAGGAATACCTTGGGATTGGCGTGCAGAATGACTTCATGAAGCCAGAAGGGCTGCACCTCCCTACCATTAGAGCAGATGGCTTTAGATGGGGACCAGACCATGCTTGAGCACCAGAGCAGCTCAGTGCACTGGGCGCTGTGTTTCGGTGTGCCAGCCCAATCCATCTGTGGATGCAGCCCCTTTGCTAGTCTGGGTCAGTGCACAGTGATGGGGACAGGCTCGTGGGGTTGCTGTGCTCCTGCAAAGCAGCCAGTGGAGCCCTAGAGTTCCTCTGTTCTGAACCAGAGGGACCCAGGGCTGGTTTGGGCTGGGTTAGAGTTGGTTTTCTTCATAGGAGCAGGTGTGGGGCTATGGTTGGGTTTGTGCTGCAGCGTTGGTAGTTCAGTGAGGTTTTAGGGATTGCTGAGCAGTACCTACACAGAGGCCAGGGCTTTCCTGCTCCTCACATCCCCCCACCACTGAGGGGTGCACAAGGAGGTGGGGGGTGGCACATGGCTGGTACAGGTGACTCCAAGTGGCCCAAAGGACATCGCATGCCCTATGATGTTGAGTCAGAGAATCCCAGCCTGGTTTGGGCTGAAGGGACCTTAAAGCTCCTCCAGCTCCAACCCCTGCCATGGCAGGGGCCCCTTCCACTGGAGCAGCTTGTGCCAAGCCCCTGTGTCCAACCTGGCCTTGAGCACTGCCAGGGATGGGGCAGCCACAGCTTCTCTGGGCCATCACCCTGGGCCAGCGCCTCAGCACCCTCCCAGGGAACAGCTTCTGCCTCCGGGCTCAGCTCAGGCTCCCCCCTCTTTGGGCAGGTACAAGCCATTGCCCTTGGCCTGGCCCTCCAGGCCCTTGGCCCAAGCCCCTCTCCAAGTTCCCTGCAGCCCCTTTAGGCCCTGGAGCTGCTCTCAGGGCTCCCCTTCAGGAGCATCCTCTCCTCCAGGCTGAACAAGGTACAAGTTTCTCTCCCAGGCTGGACCTGTGGCTCTTTTTGACACCCTCCCATCCCCAGCATCCTCATCCCTTCCCTTCACCTCCAAAGCAGCCTCTGTGCAGCAGCAGGGTGAAGCAGACAAGTTTGTCTTTGCAATGGTCCACAGCCTGTGACAAACACCCCATCCATGCCAGCTCCAGTGGGATGAAGCCTTCAAGGGAGAGAGACCATCTAACACTGCAAGAGCAAAAGGACCAAGCACAGTGACATGTCGGGGACAAGGACAACCCATCGCTCATGGAGATGGATGGATCCAGTACAAAACCATTTCTTACAAATGATTTATTTAAAACCCCACAGAATCCTTCAGCTCTGTGGCTACTGCTCAGTGCTGGCATCACCAAGATGGTCAGCAGGAGCAAGGGCTTTGGAGGCCATAAATCCAGAAGGCTGCAGTGTCCAAAGGTTAATGTGTGTGGACTAATCCACGTGAAGGAGCAAGCTGCACCATTGAGGTGGGGGAGGCAGACTCCCATGGATATAGTACATCCCACCCAGAACATTAGGAAGCAGCCCCATTGTCCAGCGCTCCAACCGTCCATCCTTCACAGTTCAAGTGTAGCACGATTCACATGGCTTCAGCTCCAAGGACATGGATTTGTGCTGTCACACTTTGGATTCTGGGCTCTTTATGGATTTTCCTGCCAGTTTCTCCTTCTCTGGGTCTGCCTTTGTCCCTGCTGCATTGCTGGCTTCCCTTTCCTGCCGCCTGAGGATCACATAGACAGTCACAAAGCACAGGAAGGCACCAACCTCAAAGAAAAACTGGAGACCAAGGTACCTGTGGTGTGGGAACACAACAAAGCCGGGTGGGAAGCATGTTCCTGTGCACATCAAGCACCAGCACCCACTGTCCTCAGGCACCCAGCGGACACTGAACGTGGGGACTGGCTCCTTGGGCACATTCAGCAACTGCCGCAAGCCTGGAGTTCAATGCAGGATTGGACCTCTGTGATGTACAGCAGCACGTTAACAAAGTCCTATGACTTGGGCCAGTGACTTTCCAAACCATCCCTAGGCATTGCTGGGAGTTCGAATGGGCCAGGGGGGCTGCGAGTCGCCCTGTTTGCTTACCATGGCATATGCAGCAATTTATGCCACGTAGGAGGTGGCCTGATGCCACGTTGCCCTGGGATCCCTCTGCACCCTCAGCCCTGACCCTCCTGCACATCCCTACCTTTGCCTGAAGAGGTTGTTGTCGTAGTATCTGCAGGCTGCTTTCCTGTCACACTTCTTCTCCCAGAGGATGCAGGTCGTGTCGATGGCGCTGCCGTACAGAACAGGTCCTGGCATCCATGCTGGAAGCAGAAAGGGTTAAGGGGGGCTTTGGGATGTTATGGAAGCAACTCTGCAGCAACAAACCCAGCCCTGGTTACTCTCCCATGTGAGGGGTTATGAAGTGGCTGGGGTTGGCTCCTGCACAGAGCACCCAGGGCTGGCTGTGTGTTTGCACCCCACTGGGATGCAAGATGGTCCTTCTTCCTCCTTGCTTTTTGATAAAGGCCCATTGCTCATCCCAGGAATGACGCTCACCTCCTTCATGCACTGTGCATATAGGCTCCATCCCACAACAGCAATGGCATGTTCTGGGGGTCTCCAGGTGAACATGGGTTTTCACCATAGGAAAACTAACTAGTGGGATGACAAGACGTGGTTTGCAGCCACCCTGATACATTGAGGGCAAATGTGGCAGTATCCCTACCTAGCCAAGGGCTGCCCGCCTGGACCTAAAGTTGTTCCCTGCCCTTCTTTATTTCACATGTACCCCATGGAGATGCCTCATTCCCTCCCCTCCATGTGCAGCTCCCAGACCCTGCAAGGCAGCATCTTCCCCGGCTTCGGAGAGGCTTTATTCAGCCTGAAACTTGGATTAAGCATCAGTTATCCCCCGGAGCTGCCATGATTTTCCAGGAGGACATTTCAACACGGTCTCATTTACCTAAAACTCTCAGCAGCATGAACTGTATCCCCACAGCAAAGGATTTGTCCTCAGGCTGGATGCTCCTGGAACACAGAACGGAAATCATGCTGCAAAGATGGACATTTCCCTCCCTGGTCTCACATGAAGCCTTATGGCAACCTCACCCCTCAAATCACCCCGCAACCCAACCCGGGGCCCCAGGCAGTTCCCGTTTACATCAGTGTCTTGATGTAGCCTCATTCATCAAGGCCAGACGCCTTTTCCTGGCCTGGAAAACCTGCTGGGCTCCATAAGGGACAGGGAGGAGCTCAGTGAAGTATTTCTGCTTCTTGTTTAAAGAGTAAGTCACAAACAAACCCCAATTTAGCTGCTGGCCCTGCAAACACAAGCAATAGAAGGGATGCTTTTTGTAGCTGCAAAGGAGATTTACCCATTGAGGAAGTGGCTTTCCTTGAGGATGTCCCAGGGCGTGCTTTGGTGGCACCCCAGTTTTGGGTATTTCAGGCTGTGGTTCCTTATGGGGTCACGCATGGGAGAGGCCCTCCAGGTCAACACATATCATAGAATCATGGAATGGTTTGAGTTGGAAGGGACCTTAAAGCTCCTCCAGTTCCAACCCCCTGGCCTTGAACACTGCCAGGGATGGGGCATCACTTCAGGGGACTCAGCTTCCCTTTCCTCTCTGACTGCCTGCTGTACACATACCTCCCTCATGGCATTAAAGGTGGGGTTTATATGGTTCAATAATAAGTCAGGCTAAAAACGGGTTTTAACCACAGCTTTTCCCTAAAAAGCAACTCTTCGAAGGGCTTTGACCACAGAAATGTGCTTGGGAATATCGTGCATAGACTTATCCATGGTTTTTCCTTCTCCTGCCCATCCCAGGCTGGGGCTTGTGCTGAGGTTGGCTCCAGCCTGCCCCATGGACACCCTTCCAAGGGTACGGGCAACTGCAGCCCTAATTGCTTCTCTGCACTGGGAAGGGATGCTGTGCCCAAGGGAGATCCAGCAGAAGGAAGGAAAGTCATTAAACGTCTTAAATGAGCACAGAGCTGCATTAAAAAGTGCTGACGTTCTGCAGTCGATGCTCAGTTAATGGTGCATCTGGTTCCTGAGGTGCCAGCCAAGGTGGGGAGGAGGAACGGGATCTGCTGCTGGATCTGAAGGGATAGGGGTGCTGAGGGTGATGGGGGGTTCCTGTGCGCCCCACGGCCCCATTGCTGGGTGGTGGGGCTGTGGGGGCCTGGCATGCTGCTCAGCACCACGTTCCCTACAGGAGCCATTGGCCACACAGCACCGTGGCTCCATGATACAGCCTGAAATCCCTGCTTGGCTGCTTAACTCTGCAGGCATCAGCAGCAATAACCAAAGAGACCTTGGAGGAGCCTTAGGGAAGCAGGAGCTCTGTTAGTGCTGGGCCTTCAAGAGCAAGTCCTGAAGGTCTCTCCTGCTCCAGCATTTAAGACCGGAGATGCTTGATGGTTCTGTCCTGCCCAGCAATGCCAGGTGTCCTGAGCCAGGCATAGCCTAGAAGATGGACAACCACATGCATTGCCCTGATGGGAGCAGCAAAGCCCCATTCGCTGCACCAACACGTGCAAAACCCATGTGAAACCAATGGGAGGAATAGGGCATGAGGTGCAACATGGGGTTGGTTCAGCTGGAGAGAACCTTCCTCCAGTCAAGGACCTCTTGGGCTTCCAACCAGCACTTTCGGATGCCTTTCCAGGCTCATGGCCACCCCACGGTGCTCACCTGAGGATGAGCATGAAGGACGGCGTGTGGGACGTGCTGGCGAGGATCCCTGCCAGGCAGGACAGGATCACAAAGGGCAGGAAGAGGTGGGAGCAGCCGGTGCTGCAGGTCCCGGGTCTGGCAGAGCCCATGAGTCCGTTGTCGGAGATGCAGCTGCAGTTGGTGTAGTTCTGCAGAGAGGAGAGGAACCAGAGGCTGCTCATTTGCTCAAGGCTATGGAGACGCCAGGGTAGATGCCAGCTGCCATCGGGTTGTCTGTGCATGGTCAGCAGCAATCAGCACTCAGCACTTCAAAGAGGGGTTGAGGGGAGGAGGGAACACGTATGATAAAGCTGGATGGGAGTAACAGGCTAAGTGGATTGAGGAAACACAGGTGCCCATCCCCACTTACAGCCTGCAATGTGCTGTCATTGCTGAAAGGAGATCCCAGGCTCACAATGTCCCACAGGCATCACCAGGGTGTCACAGGAGTGAGCACGCATGGGTGATGGGGAAGCTGGTACCACTGTGGTACCTTGGTTCAAAGCATAGAATCCTGGAACCCCCGGGGAAGGAGCCTCAGGGATCACCTGCTCCAAGCTCTGCAGGCACAGCATGACCCAGGCTGGATGCCCAGCAC
>NDXB01021973.1:131302-183199 GCA_002631895.1 Agapornis roseicollis | reverse complement strand
TTAAGTCAAAACACAGCTACTAAAGAGAAGAAAAACTGACTGCAACTGCTGAACCCAGAACAGTTAATCAGTTGTATCTCACACTATCCAAAAGGAATGTCCCATACACATATTATCTCATTTACTGTTATGAACTGTAACTGCTTACAGCAGCACAAACAGCTCTGGGGATTATTGATGTAAATTCTGCAATTGCTTATTTCAGTGCCGCTCCAACGCCTTCAATGCAGATTTATATGAGCACGAAGTCAGAACTGGGAACCATGCTCAGCAAAGTTTTCTCACAGTTAAGTCCTACTTCCAGAAAGAATTATTTGGTCTTTCCCTTTAAGTATGTTTGAAAAGCCTTACAAAACTCCTTCCTCCCTCCCTCCAACACACACAGGTACTGCCCAATGTTTTTACATCCCACTTAAAGCGCTTTCTTGCCTTTACAAAAGAATAGTTTCATACAGCTAAAATGTTTTTCCTGGACACAGCAGGTTTGCCTTGCCCAGATAGCAATCCTCTCAAATGTTTATCTTGAGCTCTTAGAGTGCCTGGCCCATGGAAACACAAATAAAAAAGGACAACGAAAAACACAAGCAGGGAGGACTGAAAAGGGAAACTGGAAAACAAAGATAGAAAGAACAGAGAAGTGGGCTAACATCAAAGACAACAGAAGAATAGCTCCATCTGCCAGAATAGAAAGGTGTGGTATGCAATTCTTGATTACTTTTGTATACAATAATAGAGGGGAAACAGAGCATTTCAGTAGAAGGCATTATTAGTGCTTGTGTGTAACAGCACACCTGAAATCACCAGTGGGGAGGTTAACTTTACCAGGCCCTGCTTTTACCTGAAGAACCATCTTCATTCATGTTCTTAAGCTCCCTTTGCTAGCACCAAGTAAACCAGCATTTTGCCATATTCCACATCCTTGAATAGCATGTTCATGATTCCACAATGTGCATAGAAATTAAAATCAAGCTTTTAAATGCAGTAAAACAAAGGCTAGGAAATGTTGACCCTAGGGCCTTTACACTCTTATTTAAGAAAGCGAAGATGGGGCATTACCCTGCTAAAATCTGTTTGTCACAAGTCTAAGCCAACAGGATTTCTTTGAAATGAGGCAGTTGCATGACATGGTCAGTTATTGCAGCTCAACCAAGAACTGGTAACTAGTTCAGCTGCAGCAAAGCATCCACTCTCTATCAAGAGATCCCAGGTGAGAGTGCAACCCAGACTGATGGAGACAGGCTTCCAGCTCTGGCACAGCATCAGGAGCACTGAGTATCATGCCTGCTTTTAAAGACTGAAGACACTGAAATGGCTTGCTCAACGCCAGGCTTCATATGAGATATTTCAGCATGTAATTCCACTGACACAGGGGAACTGGGCACCTGCCTTGCTAGATCTACATTTTCACATCTTGCTGCCCTGTTTCCCAGATCTGGATTAGACAAGATCTTGGCTCCTTTGTTAAAGCTGATTTCTGAGAAAGACGAATGGGGCAAGGTGGCACAAGTTATGTTGGTTGATTTATAAAAAAAATAAATAGGTAAAGTGGAAACTTCCATTACCTCATAACTAAAGAGCTGAGAAAACACTGAAGCAAACTGCAAGAAAAATTTGGAGCTGATAAGGAAGCTTTTATACAGTAACTGAAGCTACAAATTAGGGTTTACAGGTTTATAAAGCAGAGTTACAGTGACCACATTTTCAAAGGGGAAGGACAACTATGTGCTCTGAGGCTTAGTATTTTGAGATTGCATTGCAACAAGGTGGCAGCTCCTTTATTATCTTACACATACTAATTAAAGGCACACTGTGCCTTCCCCTACAGCATCCCGTACTGACCACTGCTGGAGAAGAGGAATTGTCATGTTGAAGCAGACCTGAAACTGCATCAACTCCCCATGACTTGTGTCAAGGTGCCATAAGGCTCATTGCTGGGCAGGGGAGGGTTATGGGGAGCTGGAGACTGAACCTGCTGCAGCATCACTAGAGCAGCCCCAGGGTGCTGGGTGTAATGGGGTGCTGGGCAGGGTAGGGAGAGCCCCTTGGGGAGCCTGGCCATGGCCATTAGTGCTCTCTGTGCCCTGACAACTTATGAACAACAATGACAATTATTCTCACTTGCTAAATAGTTTTTTCTATGACCAAGTCAAATGCAGTCTCCCAAATTACTCTAAAAAATAAATATTCAGCAACTTTTAGGAATAATATCTGTGTCTAAAGGAGCATCAGAGTGGAAAAAACAGACAGACCCAAGTTCTGCTCCTGGGCCTGCTAATAACCTGCAGAGGGTAAGTCACTTGTCTCCACTTTACCATTTTACAATGGGAGGCAATGAAACACTCCACAGCTGTAAGCAATAGACATTAGCGATAGCCAGAAGAAATGGGATAATTTTGTGTAAAACCATTTTGGAAACATTAAGAATTGAGGTTGAGAGGGTTGTTTTGTTTGTTAGCACATGCTATATATTGGGTTACTTTCTAACTAATTTATTATCCATTAATTGCCAAGAGTCCAAATGATACAATTCTGGGAAAAAGAGAACTCAATGCATTTATAATATTTTAGGAGTACGTAGAATAGTTTATCATATCTAGACATCCCTGTTAAGGTCCGTACAACAAGTGTATCTGAAACTGGATCTGTGCAAGCAGTAGGCCTAACAAAGAAAGATTAAAGGTGAAAATAAAGGCAAGGTGGTCAAAGAACATAATAGATTGTTTTGGTTTAAACTGGATAACTCCACAGTTTAGCACATTATGTCCTTCCACATAATGAGTGCTGTTATCTTGGGACTTAAGTAGCAAACAAAGAAAATCTCTGCTCTGCTGAGTTCAGAGTTGTTTTTTTCTGATACATCATTTATAGATTATCACAAATTTTACATGGGTTATGAGAACAGATGTCATCACTGTTCCAAGGATCTAATAAACAAACATATCTAACTATCAGACACAATAAAAGCAAATGAAGCTCCTGAGGCATTGCTGGTGTCTGTAGCTGATGAGATGATTATAGGCAGCTAAGTAATTTTCAAGTGAATCTTGAAATAAATACAGAAATGCCACTTGGACATGAGACTAGGTTATTCTTCACAGACATAGAGCATGAGCAGAAACAATTGAAAGGGGTCTAGACCAGTTTTCCAGTAACTCCACAGGGCAAATATGACCAAAGACAGCAGTTAGCAAAGAAGCCTGTAAACAGGAAGCAGTGGAAAAAGGCTATAAAGAACAAGGGCAGATTGGGCTGAAAATACAACAATGTCATGATAATCTTGAACTTCATGAAAAAAGTAGTAAACTGATAGCAGGGAGTCTAATATGTCACAGCCAAAAAGATGATAATTCACCTAACTATATAGTTCCTTTTAAACATGGGTGATGCGAAACATTAGTGACCCTCTCGGAAAGGTCGAAACTCCAGTTGTCTCAAGTACCTTCCCCTGTTATTGACCTGGAATTCTATAATAAATACTAGAGCAATAATCCCCATTGGAACAGCGCTGTCATGATAGCAAGGGGTTGGTTGGCTTGCATCAGTGTTTGGTTGTTGTCTGTTGTCTCTCTGGTTGCACTGAAATTTTACTCTGTGTTCACCAAGTCCTTTAAAAGTGTCAATCAGAGTTTGAGCTGCTGAGGGGGAATGGAGGGGAAAAGATCAAGACCTAAAGCCTCTTTTGTATCAGGTTGGGATTTCTGTTTGAAAATCAAGCTTGATCAGTGCCCTAACATAGGTAAAAGTCCTGTTTAAGAGGCCATGTCACTCTCAACTCAAATAGCCAGAAAGCCATCGTTTCCACCAGAAACAAAAGCAACTAAAAGCTTTAAATCCTATCCCATTGTAGGAGCACAATTGAATTCTCTTGCCAACAAGAGGACAGAGTATACATAGTGACTGCATAGGACTGACAGTCTGTGTGGGAATTACTAAAATCTAGCTGCAAGATTTCCATATACAGACATTTCCTGCCATGAGAATGTTACAGTATGAAATCTGAACCAAAAGTAATCTAAAGAACAAAAGCATAGGCTCTAAAATAGCAAAGAGGAATAAATTATACACAAAGAACACTTCATACATTCAATACAGACATTTAAAGTAGAAGATATCAAGGTCATATCCTGCAGCCTTTATTCAGGCACATCAATAGGAGAACGTTGTTAAAGTAAAGCCAGAGGCAGTATCTGACCTTTTTAGGGTTTTTTTTTCCCCTTTGGATAAGATGGTTATGAGATGCTGTGCGTGAATGGAACATGCCAAAATCAAACAGACATTTGCAACTAAATAGTATCTATGTTTCAAAGTATGATCCCAAAGAAACTCTGTAAGTAGTTGTAAAAGAGACAAGACATTTGAGTCTACAGTCTCGTAATATAAAAGTAATCTAATCTTGCAATAAACAAAGAAAAGGAAGTTCAAGTAGTCATCCGTTACATCAGCCATGCTTGAAGCGAACACAACTCCCATGGAGTGAACTAACACAGGTAACATGCACTGAAGCAGCCCTGCCCTCCTGCCTCCCAAGAAATCTTGTTTAGCATGAGGAGAGGTGTACCCTGTGACTGTATCAGCTCAAATACCCAACTCATCCCTCTGACCCGGAATCCCATTGCTCAACCCAAGGAGAAATACAAGATTCCCCCAAGAAGTGTCATGACGGACAGCAGCTCCTTCTTCCACAAACAGTGTGTGTTAAGCAACACCCTTGTGTTCCCATATACACAGGCATCTAAGAGCAGCCACCATCCATGCCAACTCCCGTTCCATGTTGCCTCAGCTCAATCCTGCTACAAGACCAAGAACTATAAGTCCAAAATGTTTTTCCACTGTTCTCACTTCCTTTTTTCCTATTGCAATAGCTAATGGCATTTACTTACAATTAAAAACAAAACATAATAAACTATAATAAACTTTTATGATCCTAAGTGCCCCAATAGTGGGTGTGTGTGGAGAAACAGAGTGCTAGAGTATCACAACCTAGCTCTGATGCTATTATATAGCACTAATATTATAACACTTGCTACCTGTTCATGCACTCCCTGCAGCTCATTGCTGTTACTGTTGATCATTACTTCATAATACCAATTCCAGTGTTATCAGAACAGCTCTTTAGAGTAATATAACAGGCACCTGAAAACACTCATATGCCATTGTAAATGGTGTACACTGATACCTATTATGTCTGAGCACTTACTTGCTTGGATAAATGAATAAACTCTTGCTTCTTTCAGTGTATGCTTAGAGCAATTTCATTTTATATAATATCCTGCACCAAGCTTTCAGCTTCTTCTAGAAGAAAACAGCTTTGGAAAACCTACTAAAACAACTATGGGATATAGGAGGGAAATAGGAACCCTTCCATTTATGTGTGCTGGGCTGGCCCTGGTGCCCCTTTTAAGGAGGACAGAGCTACCTGATGCAGAGCATGTGATTTACGTATGTGTAACATCTCCCTCTACTGGCTAAACCCGCACGAATAGTTAGCTCCTAAACCGGAAGGTTTTCTGTGCAGTAGGAATCCCGAGATTAGGATACCTCCCATCCTATTCTTCTTGCGCACATTTGTAATCTCTTCCTTTAACCCTAAAGCAAACAGGGTTTGTGTGATGGAGGAGGCCATGAAGAACTGGGCTTAGTTCACCTGAAACTCTTTCTCGATGCTAAAGTCCTCAGTGAGATGCTTTGAAAATGATGTTCAGCAAGTGCAATAAGGCTGTTCTTAGGGAACCCAGGATTGAAATGGACAGTTGCTCTACAAAACCTTTCATCTTTGCTTACAAATATCCTCTGGGTGGCAAGGCAAAGCTGGGATACTTTTGTCAGGACACATAGCACCTGCACTCTTGTTCATTTTCCAGCACTACACGACATGCTCTCTCACACTCTGGAGAGCTAAGAGTCCTTACAGAGCCTTAAGGATACAGCTGGGAGGGTACAATTCCCATATATCCCAACACAAAATGCATTAAGCTGACATAAAGGCATTCTAAAGTTAACCTGCTCTTTCGTAAGCTGCTATCAGAGTTGGCCATCTGGTTTTCCTATGGACAAGAAATACAGCAAAGATTATCCCTTCCATTAAAAATAGAGAATTCACTTCACAACCACCATCCTGAAATGTGGCCTACACTATAGGTTCAGAAGTTCTTGATTTATAGGCTACAGACACTAATATATTTCCTGCTACAAGACTGCCAAGTTCAACAAATAATTAAAGTACTATTTTCTATCATAATTCACACAATTGTAAATAAGGTAAATAACTGAAAAATGTTAGTTATTCATAGCAAGTGATTGATATCCTTTTCATTGCTCTCCATCTTTTAAAAGCTCTTTTAATTCACCACTCCTTCCCTTTTATTTCCCTTCTTCCTTTGTTTGATAGGCTTTTTCTACGTTTCCCTTCCCTGCATCAAGCGCTCAGGGCAAAACCATTCATGCAGAACTCAGCACAGGAAAACAAACATAGTGTCTCACTCCCACATTCCAGGGAGGGAATTACCTGAAATTATCAATTCTTGGGAAAATGGCATGGGAAAAAAAAAGCAGGAGAAATGACTACAGCCAAATTGTCAGGGAAGCTGTTAGCACTCTGCCAGCTCAGGAAAATGGGCTATGTGAAACACTTTCTTCTAAGTACTCTAGCAAACTATAGGGTCATTTGTGGGGATAGGAGGTGCACAAAGCCTGAAAGCATTATTGCCTTTGAAAGGCCTAGGAACTCTTGTCTGTTGTGGGAGAGCTCACTGCAGAATGGACTTCTGCTACCTTTTCAGCAGACATAGGGTTCTATGAATAGGACTGGGTTAATGCCTCCTTTGTGGAAGTCTTTAGGAAGCTTTTCATTGTAGAGCCCGTTCGATAGAACTCCTGAAGCCTTAAGATAAGAACTACATTTTCTAAGGAAATTATCCAGTTCTAAGTGGCCTTCTTAAAAATTATTTGTGGCCAAANTCTAAGGAAATTATCCAGTTCTAAGTGGCCTTCTTAAAAATTATTTGTGGCCAAACCTGCTACATCTCCTTTGCTACTCAAGGGACAGCAATTACCACAGCCAGCGGCAGACAGGCTTGAGAGAGAACTTCATTGCTTTTAGTCTTGCATGAGTAAATGTAGAACAGCGCTTTGCCAACTCTAAACACCCAGGCAGATTCTGTAAGCTACAGCTGTCCAGGTCACAGAGCTAACATTCATCACAAGGCTATGATTATTAGTACAATACTACACTCCTTTGTTCTCTACGAGAAGCTCTTCTGACTTGTCTTACAGCTAGGGAAGACTTCAGACTATAAAATGACCAAACTTACTATTAGGAACACAGTGTTGCTCCAACAGCCTTCCTGACACAGGTGTTTTGATACTCAGATGATGTCTTTTTTGCTCTGCTACTTACCACAAACACATGCCCTTAATGTATGGATGGGAGGGCAGAGAATGACAGCTAGACTCTGTCTCTGTGGTGTAACTGCAATTGAAGTAATACTTCTGTGAGCAGTGTAATGCAACTAAAAAGAGAAAAAGCAACATGCCTATGCCAACCAAACCTTTAGGTGTTGACCATGCTGTAAACAGCTGACTAGCAAGTCATGAACCGTGGGTCAGTGTTGGCTGTGGGAAGACGGACAAGAGATCATAGGCTTTAGCCCTGATCCAGGACTGCAAGAAACAAATGAAAATGTCCTTATACATTACATGAGGACATGACTCAGTTACCTGGTGGTTAAAGGTGTGGAGCTCTCACAGAACATGCCTAACCTCATGTCCCACAGGTTTAAACAGCCAGTAGTGGATTTCACATTGCCATTGCATACACATGGATTAAAGTCTCAACAAGACACCCCTGGTCAAAAATCCTTGGGGCAGTATGGGTTATTCTAACCATAATCCTAGCAAGAGGCCCGGGCCAGGCTCGAGTTGTCAATGGGGGAAACAGAAGAGTAAAGAGGAGGGAGGAGAAAAGGAAGGTGGGGAGTGACCCAAAGAGCTGAAAACTTGCTGACATAATAGGGAGTTAATATCAGAGTCAAAACTAAGATTCTTAGGGCAATCTCAAGTTTTTTTCTCCCCATTCCTCTCTCTTGGCGATAAGGCCAAGGCATATAAATTATCTGGTTACAAACTTAGAAACCTGCTAAAGTTTTGTGAGCTTCTATCCTGCAGATTAGAGGAAGTTTCTCGCATAGCTCATTCATAGATTATTAAAGTATTCCTCCTTCTGCAGTTACTCAATTTGCCTGCTTGAACTTCAGATGTAGAGATTCATCCAACTTGTACCTACTTATCCTCTCCAAAAGTGCTTGTCATCCCTGGCTCCCTTTCACCTTAGAGCATGAGGCTGTGCACGCACATATACAAGGTGCGTTAAGAGGTTAAAAGGGTGAATTTGTGCTGGGAGCATCATGTAAATGATTGGAGCCTCAGCTTGGCACTAGAAGAAAGGCCAAGACATGCCAGAATTTGCAGAGACATATTCCTCAAGCTGCTTGAACCATATTTGGCTTTCAGACTACTAGCAGAGACCACAGGACTCAAGGTCATCACATTCATACAATTGTTAAGCACTTGAGCACACACATAGCTGGTTCAGTCCACGTCTGAGGCACTGCCATACACGGCACTTTGGCCCATGCATTCCTCCCTGTACTTCTTCCTCACGCTCCTGACAAGTGGCAGCTGTTACACCATTCATTTCACTGTTACAAGTCTCCAGAGCAGAGCAGCCTAGCCTGCAGTTTTGTCTTCCTCTGCTGAGAGGAAGAGTGGAGTGTAGTTCTCCAGGTCACCAAGCACATGTTGGCAATGGACCGGGGCTGGAGAGGCATGGGAAAACGAATGAAACCCAAGCATGTAGCCCCAAGGGCAACAAGAGATTGCAGAGGCTGCCCACACGACTTGACTTCTCCCAGCAGTGCCTGTCCTCAACTTTACGTGTAAATCAATGTGCTCAAGCCACCCATGCCAAGTCTTGAAAGAAGAGCATGGCAGATACCTGAAGCAAAGCCCCTATTGCTCATATGAAGTCCCTGTTGCTTATATGCTTCCTGAGCCTTTGCAAGATCAGGAAGGATACTCTTGCAGAGGCTGAGACTCAGATTTAGTTCAATTCACAGCTCAGCAGTCAGTTTCTCTATTGAGACAGAATAAGGCAGTTTGTGTGCCTCAACAACCAATGTGTAACAGGGAAACAGTGCAGCTTTTCTCCAAAAGGCACCTTTTACAGGTCTGCAGAGCTAGGCTAGGGTTACAGATGCACAGATACAGATACACAGCATGATTTAAAAGGACTCTGAATCTGAGCTAGCTCTGAGATTAACTTAGACAGTAGAATACAATCACATTAACAGTACCTTGGGTCAGTTAGCCCTGATAAGAAGCAGGATCTGCCCTACAGGACACCAGCCGGGGATCTTTTGCTTTCTACCACTAACCTCAAGACCCTTGAGCGGAGTAAGAAGCTGGCAAATGTCCCCAGCACAGGATCATAAGGCAAAGGTAATGCTAACGCTCCTCAAATCTCTTGGGGAACGATCCCTCTGGCAAAAGCTAACTCCCTTTCTCTCACTGGGAACACAGCAACTCTGTTCTGAGACTTCTCTAGAGAAAGAGGAAACTGTTGCCATATGAAGTTGAGGAAAGGGCAAATGAGAAGAGGAATGTGTGGCCTCCTTGGAGAGCCCAGGCTGTGCAAGTAACAGAACATGGTTGCGAAGAGAAAGATGACAGATGGGACAGGGAAGGGAGAAGTGCAGTATTACAGCAGGAGCACAACATAACAGCCAAACATGTTAATATTGATATAAATTGACCATCAATATAACACATTTGGAATTGCAAAATCCCTAACAGCATCACAAATCTTGATACATGATAGCATCAGACCATGTGCACACACTAATTCCCAATACAGGCATCTCCTTCCTTATTTGCTTGAAGAGGAGCTATGCATCTAACTAGAATTTTGTAGTTTTCCACTTTCATGCATGTCCCATGAGCCTATAATGAATTACAGGTAAGGCCACTGATTGGAACAGTCCAACAGACTATGCAAGGTATAGGGGGAAAAAAAGACACAGCATCACTGTATCTGGAAGCTGCTAGCTCCAAAATCATGCTATGCCTTCAATGTACAATGGATTTAAGGTTGATTTTGTTTTCTTTGCAGGCCCATTCCCTAATGCTATCACCTACTGCATGTTCCAACTTGCCTTAAGCACCATCATATTCACAAGAAGTAATTTTGCAAGAAATTGAGGTGATTTCAGCGTGTTTCAAGGTATCAAAATCAGTTTAGCAAGTATCAAACTCTGAAGTGGAGAATAGGCATTAATCAGCCAAGTAAAGCCATTAGTCAGTTGCACAGTTTCATGCTGTACCTACAGCATCAATGAAGTCAGAATGAAAGAGCACCTTTCTCCAACCTGCTATAGCAAATACAGGTGTTAATTTAGTGGAATAAAAAATTGCACCCCCTGTGATCTCCTCCATCTCTTTTACTAATTACTTTGGTACAAAGATTTCAGAAACAGTTTTATGCTACAACAAAAAGGTTATGGCTCGTCTGGCCTGCAGAGGCATAATTACTACAAATAGATTTGTAATGCAGATAGTGGTTCTGGGTGGCATGTGTCCACCAGCAGAACAACACAAAGAAAGTTACCATACCTGGAAAATATATCCAGGTTCTTAAAATTCCCCTTTTAAACTATCCCAATTCTTGAAATATGTAAGGGAAATAAAGAGGGGAAGAGGAAGATGTTAATGAAGAAGGGAAGGCCAAAGGAAAATAAGAAGATATACTTGTTTTCCTTTTGAGACTTATAGGGGAGTGAAGGGGGGGAAGGGAAAATATGGAAAGTGATGGAAGTGTTCTGGAAGTTTAAAGTTCTACCTAAAATCAAAATGAAAAGGATGGGATGATTCTGAGCAGTTCAGACAGGTATTTCCTTCAAGCCACAATTAATGATTGTTTGCATTTCTCTTAGTCACAATGTCCAGAAAGATGTTACCTTAAAAAGACCACAGCAACTATCTGAAGTCTCTGCTCCAGAGATCTGCTCCTCAGTTATTAGCCAGTGTTGCATGTATTTGTCTCAGCACATGCCCATTCAGAATTCAAATGCAGTCATTCCTGCTCCAAATGGTCAAAGATAAGAGCAGCACAAAAGCAAATGCTCATGCAATACCTTTATCCTTGCCAAGTGGATGTAAGTTTGAGGCCCTTCCAGACCTCCCTTCTCCTGTGAAGTGAAATTAGAGCCAAGGAGACAAGATACCCATCATGTAGGCAGCTGTCTAGCAAACACACACAAGCCCATTTCTTCACAGTATTCCCATAGTGTACACAGGGAGCCTATTGCAAAGTCCCTGACCAATATACTTCTGTCAACCATCTCCCTTGGGGTCACATCGTTCAGAGTATGATAACACAGAAATTCAGTAGCAGCAGTTTACACTACTTCCACATGGTCATTGTCTACTTATCCTTGATCCTTCACCACCCCTTACCAATGCTGGGATGATTGCATCAGAGCCACACAGTGAAACACACCAGGACCTGACTCAAATGACACATAACTGTTTTCAGCCAGGTAATTTTTCAGACAGATCAATCTTCTGATTGAAGATCAGAACAGAGACTGAAAATAGGAGCTACTTAAGCCATCCCCATTGCCAAAGCAAGAAACTTGGCAAGCAGTTTGTTTTTAAACATTCTCAAACGAAGACTTAACACATCTGACCTCCTGACCTCTGAGCCTGTCCTCCATTAATCCCTGCTTAGAATAAATCCATAAAGCCCAACCTTATTATGCCATATTTTGAAGACTTTTTTCTCACTTGCACTAATAGTTGGGTAGCCACCCTCACATCGTCTCTCTCAAGCACACAGAGCCATCCCTGTATAACCATGTTAGGTGGGGATGAACATTGTGAACTGATTAGGTTGAACTAATTCATGTTTTAAATACTAGATCTAGCCAGATTATTTTGGTAGTTCCACTTTTTGTCTCAAGCAAGAACTCAGAAACTGATGAAAATACATGGAGAAATGGGCAGCAAGCAAGAGAGTGGACTAAAAATTAAAAAGAAAATGGACAAACACCAAACAGGGTTGAGCCTCAAATTAAAGTGGGTTCATTTCCAGTTCTTGTCTAGCTTCAATCCTGGTTGATGTGTTTGCCTGAACTAATCTGTCCATTTTCAGTGAACAACTGGCAGTCAGCAAACACTTCAATAGTCTTCACTTATTTCGTGCATTCCAGCTTCTTCACTGCCAACTGTTCAAATTTATTTGCAGTGATTTGTTTTTCTTTCTTGTTCATGCAAATCAGCTGCTGGCTCCCAGCAGACCCTCCTTGCCTAAGTCATTAAGATTCTTCCCTCTTACCACCATTAGTCATGCTGAGTATTAACCTTATTCATTATTACTCATAGTTTACTCTTTGAATAACCTCATTAATTTCAGTGAGACATTTGCAATAGGAGGTAGTAGATAATCTATGCATTTATATATGTATGCATGTCTAATTAAAGGCTATCAAATGAGAAGACTGAATTTCCCTTGCTGACTAAGCTGATCCTTAAAACTCTAGACCCAGAACTGAACGTATTTGTGGCTGCTGCTGAAGACATGCTAAGTCAAACTTTCTAAAGTACCTGCAGCAGACTTAGTCTCCACAGCAACATTCATGAGGACACTGCAAAGCTATACCAGCCTTTCATCTCCAGCCTCTGCTGTATAAAAGAAGCTTGGAAAGGAGCAGCTGCCTGTCCCTCAGCACTCCCAAACAGCAAACATCGAAGTGAGCAAACATCCCAAACATCGAAGTGAGCAAGCAGATTCAGAAGAAAACACACACAGCTTGGTACCTCACAGACCACTCTTCCATTCATTCCTACTCTTTTGTGGATCCCACTGCTGCTCAGTTTCTCCTCTGCAGGTCTTTCTTCCAAAGCTAGAAAGAAAAGCAGGCCAGTTAACCATTCATTGTACCATCAGACTGTACTTTATCTCCCTTTGAAGGAGTCTTGTGTAAGATCATCTGGGGGCAAGGGCAGACTCTCTTTAAAGAACTAAAGGGGCCATGAGAGCACTTCAAATCATCCAGGTCACAATAACTTTAGTGTTGTTGCTTTTTATTTTCATGGAAAAATCAGAGTTAACCTTCTCAGGGGTTCCAACACATTTCAAAACTTCATGTATCGCAACACTAATTATTTAATTGTGTTTTTTAAAAGGAAAATTCTTGTGATAACCTTCTACAGAAATAAACTGGGAGAGCAATGCTACAGGCAGCAGGAGGTTAGAGGGGTATGGCCATGAGCCACAACAGCGTGACTGATGCCTGCTCCCTGATCGTTTCCTTCAAGCGTTTAAAGGAATTCCTACTATGGGTGAGAATTACAACTTTTTACTCTGTCCCCATGTCTTCCCCTCATTCCCCTCCCCCAGGCAAAGATTATTTGCACAGCTACAGAGTCCATCGTCCATCCTGTTTTCTCACCACTACCCACCTCATCCCTATGGAAGCCAGCTGGATCAGACAATGCCTGTGAAGCCAGGCTCCTAATCCCATCAGGGGAGGGTGATAGCAATCTGAAAGCAACAAGGCGGGACACTTCCTAAATACTACCACCCACAGGAAAAACTGTGCTCAGCTGCTCACAGACTTTGCAAGCCTCTCTCATCTCCTGGCTCAGACAAGGAGCAAGGAAAACAAGGATAGCATCAGATCTAGCTGTTTAGTTGCTAGCTCTCTCAGAAGCAGACCCTGTCTTTCCCCCCAGCTCTGTGGAGCACACCTTAAATGTTAATCCTTTAGTAATGAATTTGCTCAGTCTCATGCACTGGGTACATTGGCTCACATGAGCAGTTCCCATTCATACTTGTCTGAAGCCAGGGTTAAACTTCATGTTCAAGACAGAGACACAGGCTGGCATGACAGCAGAAGAGACCTTAGTAGGTCACACTCTCAAAGAGGGCTACAGCTTTTTTGCCATTAGGTGCCACCTAGTGAGTTCCCATGTTCAACAAAGTCCTATGATGCGCCTGATCAGCACAGGCCTCTCTTCTTCCTGCACAACCCACTACACTGGGAACCTTCCCCCATCACAAGTGTGACAGTAGCCCATGTGAACAAAGCAGTGCACTGTCTGATACCTGCTTCCTTCTTCCTCAGATTGTAAACACGAATGATCCCCTGCAGCTGGGGACAGTTTTAGTCACCACAACTCTTAAGAAATAGGAGCCTCATGCACTTTCCTCAGATCTGGTGTTTGCTCTGATACAGCCACATACCAAAGGCAACTGGGGAAGAAAACATTTTTCTCCTCCACAGTGGAGCCAGACTGGAGGCAGGCACCATCCTATCCAAAACAACGAATAAAGCGATCCTGGCATTGTCTGAGCTTTCACATGCTTCCTTTTCATCAGACAGGTTTCTCCTTAACACACGAGGAGGGGTGGAGTCCTTCTCAGGCTTGCAAATATTATCAGAGGTACATTAAACATTGATTGCTAAATTGCGTTTCTAGGCAGGGCCAATGCAAGCATGGATTGCAGTTCTATACAAACCCTCCAGCCCCCCCTCTCAAGAGTTCAGTCAGAACATCATAGAGGTTGATTGAGGCTGACATGCTTTACCTTAAAAAATAATCAGCTCCATGGCATTTGCAAATAACTAGCATAAGAATCAGGGTTTATCAGACAAACCCAGAACTTCCACCCCTGCAAAAAACAGGTGTTGTGGTTTAAACCCAGCCACGCAGCTCGTTCACTCACTCAACCCCCCCTTTCTTGCCCTCCCCTGCTTCCAGAGGGATGGGGAGGAGAATCAAAAGAATGCAACTCCCACAGGTTGAGATAAGAACAGTTTAGGAACTAAGCTATAACACAAATCACTGCTGCTACCACCAATAATAATAATGATAAAGGAAGTAACAAGGGAAAAGAATACAGCATCTCACCAACCACCGACAGATAAATCACAACACCCCAACCAACCACCAACCGAATGCCTCCTCCAACACCCCAGAGCACACCCTTCCGGGTAACTCCCAGTTACATCCTGGGCATGACGTGCTATGGTATGGAATACCTCTTTGGCTACCTTGGGTCAGGTGTCCTGTCCCTGCTTCCTCCCGGCCTCCCCTCCTCCCTGGCAGAGCATGAGGCTCACAAAGTCCTTGGTCAGAACAAAACATTCGAGCAGTAACTAAAAACATCCCTGTTATCAGTTTTGTTCCCAAGTTGAGTGAAAACACAGCTGCACCGGCTACTAAGGAGGAGAAAAATTGACTGCTATTGCTGAACCCAGGACAACAGGCCTTCATTATGATTAAGAATTCTGTAGAATCAGTTATACAGTTTCAGTCACCTCTGTCAGAAAATACTGGATTAATCCATTTCTTTGAAAAATAAAGGAAACAGCTATTTACCTGTCACATAAGAATGTCATGAAGAAATAGTAGGTAACATCTATCTTGCAAGTCATAAACCATTGCACAAGTACCAAGGAGTATTAGCATTTACTCCCCCCCCTTCAAAAAAAAAAGACACATCATATAATCTGTCTCCTATAAATACAGTTGTGGCAATTCTTGTGTATATCATAACATGACCTGTTAGAATCTTTTAAGAATCATGTTTCATCAGGGGAGCAATGAACAAATACTTTTAAATGGAAAAAACAGCCACTAAACCACAACACCAAACCCGCTATAAACTATCTGTATATTAATAATGAGCAATGCTGGGTCAGTCCTATTCCCAGTTACTGGTAAGCATATGACAAAGCTTCCACTGACTTCAGTGGGAGAGCAATAGGACCTTGAGGCAATATATTTTAAGTTACTGATATTCACAGGAATTTCCCTGTGAGCACAAATGTCATATAGTAACCACTGGGCAAGAATCAAATGGTGACATTATTGCTAGTGCAGAATAATGGTTCATGATCTTTGCAATGTGCCCTATAGTGCAAATGTCACTACATTTATTAAGTTATTCCTTTTCCTTTGAGTTTGAGGGTATGGATCACAGCAGGGTATATTTTTATCTTTACAGTGACCTTTGCAAAGCTTGTACAGCTAGATTATGTTGTGGTAATGGGACAACCCAAAGGTCAGGAAACATTATTCTGCCCTAGTAACTATTAGAAATGTGATGGGAGTTAGAAGAGGTATCTGCCCCCTGGGCCAGTTTTTCTACTCTTCCACCTCTGGAGACCTGGGTTCAATATTGGCCACGTCAGTTATATGCTGGAGGCTGTTAAGAGTCCTGTTAACATTTGGTCAGTTAAGTGAAGGCTATGCTTCCTGACTCCACGAAGTTCAGTCTCTCTTTAGATACTACCAAATCATCCAGACAGTAAACTTAGTAATAATGTTTAGACTGGGGGGAGTGAGCACTCATTTCCAAATGCAAAGGAAAATGCTGCCTGCCATCTCCTTAAGAACAAACAATGTGAAGCTACAAAACCAGCTTGAAGGTGAGGAGGAAGCACTATCCTGGATAACACTTGAATACAAGCTCATAACACAGCCGTGTGCAGCTTTGTGACAGAAGACTGTATTTGTGATATCGTACAGTGATTGTCAGAACATTAGCTTGCAATGATGGGTACAGTACTACTGTGTTAGTCCATACTTTTTAATATTGCACAAGTCTAAAGCATACTGCATGAAAACCAATGCGATTGTTTAAAGAGCATCAACTTGTATTTAAGTAGCAGACAGTAAAGTGAACATCAACGTTGCTAATGGGTACAAATGCCTGCAACGTATGAGTGTTTTCATCACAGTGTCGTTTGGGGCACAGGAGGAAAAGTGACAAAGGTAAATTCCAAGGCCCAGAGCCATATGGAAAACAAAATAAGCAGTGATGGGACACTAAGGAAGCAGAAGCAAAAGGTGGTGCAGCCATTGGTGGGTTCAAACTTCTGTTGATTTGCACAGAAGCAACACAAGGTGAACTAGATGCAGCAGAAAGAACAGGATTCCTGGGCATGACACATGAATTAGAAAAGCATTTGCCTCTTTTGCTTCAGAACGTCCTGTTCTGGCTCTGCCACAACATGTCACTCTGAAACCAAAATGGCATTGAGAAGAATTACGCAAACATGGGCATGTGGTTAACCCTCCTGGGGCTTGTCACTGTCATGTAAACACCTGATTTTTTCCTCAGTGTTTTCCATGCCAGGATTATAAATTTTTTACCATTTTTAGCCTCCAGGCCTTAATTATATTTGCATTTTGCTGGTACAACAGTATTTCATGCTACCCAGTTTTAAAAGAGCACTACTACCTTTTCAGGTCTCTGCAACAGTCAGTGCATCACTTGGATGTCTTCACAAGAAGCCGATGTTGAAAACATCTTAGATATTCCAATATGATAGAAACAGGAAAGGAATGCACTGGGAGAAATGAACCAACAGCAATTTTACAGCAATTGTAGAAAGCAAGAGGAATGTGTTTGGGGTTAGATTTTTTAGGGAGCTTCAAGGTTACCAATAGCATTCCATCCAGTTTTTTTTATTTTGTTTTAAAAAAAAACAACCCAAAACCAAACAAAACGAGTATTGTAATTCCCAAGGAAAACTACTACAGAAGAAGACAGGGGTTTTCTGGCCAGGATTGGACACGACTGGTGAACTTCACATTGGAACTGTTGGAACAAGTCCAGAGAAGGCCACGAGGATGATCAGGGACTGGAGCATCTCCCATATGAAGACAGGCTGGGAAAGCTGGGACCGTTTAGCCTGGGGAAGAGAAGGCTGCCTGGAGACCTCATAGCAGCCTTGCAGTATCTGAAAAGGGCCTATAGGAATGCAGGGGAGGGGCTCTTCATTAGGGACTGTAGTGACAGGACAAGGGGTAACGGGTTCAAACTGAAACAGGGGAGGTTTAGATTGGATCTAAGGAAGAAATTCTTTGCTGTGAGGGTGGTGAGGCACTGGAATGGGTTGCCCAGGGAGGTTGTGAGTGCTCCATCCCTGGCAGTGTTCAAGGCCAGGTTGGATGAAGCATTGGGTGGCCTGGTTTAGTGTGGGGTGTCCCTGCCCATGGCAGGGGGATTGGAACTGGATGATCTTAAGGTCCTTTCCATCCCGAACTATTCTATGATTCTCACAAAAGGAGCAAATAGGTTTTGTGACACAAACCTGCCCTCTGCTGGAAGTACTAGAAATGGTAAATGAAAGGAAGAATCCCAGTGTCATTTGAGGGATACCTTTGGCGTATTTTGTACACGACCAGTGCTTCTTTACATTACATGTTCTCTTTCTTTGAATGCCAATGAACTTATTTTTCAAACTCCGAATAGAGCTACAGAACAATGTCCAAATACCTCATCTACCAACAGAACGTTATTGATCCTGCATAGACTCAAGCCTGTGCAAGAAGGTAAATGCTGGTGCAGTCAAAAGTCTGCAGGAAGCACTGACCTGATAAAAACGCCTGTATCTTCCTTTCCTCATGAAATTCCCCACTAGCTGCACATGTGCACCACACCTCTGGGAATATTCATCTTCCTCTAATATTTCCATCTTCCATAAACTGTGAAAGTCACATCTACCCTTGCTGCCCTGTTCTTCCACTTCTGCTTATTCTCAGTTATTTTTTGCCTTTAAAACAAAACCTGTTTGAACGGCTCCAGCATTCATCCTGTATTCACATACACCAAGATCAACATATGTTTAGATAGGCTCATGTTAAACCATGTTTAATCTTATTAAAGCTCATTTTCCTTGCAAATAAAGGACCACCTATTCCAAATACATGAGAGTGACCAGTGTTTGCTCCCTGACCTACTGAAATCAAGCAAAGCTGCAGATGTTGAGTATTTTGTAAAGTCTGTAGGTATCATCCATTTATTGCAAAAGAAAAACCCTACTTCTTCCAGCAGGCACCCACTCTCAGTTTAGAGCTAACTTGTGGATCATGCTTAAATCCTCTGGATACTATCCTTGAGTAATCGAGGCATGTTGCTAACAGAAATCAACAGCATGATCTTGAAAAACGTTTGTACCAAGCTACAGACTCCAGGCTTTTGCTTTCCTTGTGGACTTCATGCCAATAAATAGTTGTAGCCAGGTGCAGAGACAGGGTAGACACAATCACTGCACATGTCTCAGAACCTTCAAAACTGTGTTCACCCATGTTTGCAGACAAATTTCACATAAATGTGATGCCACAACAAGGTACTCCAGTGGGGTAGGTGGGACTTGAAACATCAATTGATCTATGGCAATCAAACATGCATATATTCATTCTGCATCTTTCTGGGGATTGATAGTTCCCCCCTCTGAGCAGTATCTACAGCTGTGCCATCATTCAATCATGTTTTTATATCAGCTGGAATGAGCCTTCTCTGTAGGCAAACACTGACTCCCTGCTAGGGCTCCTCTGGAGCTGACTGCTCTACAAGCTGCATTCTCACAGAGATGCAAGGTGCTCAGGGTGATAGCTTAGTCCAAAGCATCCCTGGCAGCCAGGTAAAAGTGTGGAGCCGTTGCCTTGCTGGGAACAACAGATTCTCTGTGTTTCCCTTCTGTGTGGAGCAGGAGCTCCACAATCCTGCTGAGCTCATTCCCATTCCAACTGGAGCCAGCGTCCATCATGAGAAGCAAAATGGACAACCTGGCTGATGATTTTCCTTTTTGAAGAGCAAAGGCTTCCAGCTGCTGCACTCTATTGTGCCCTGATTTCAGTAGCAGCTAAGAATCCTTGTGTCTATGTAGGCCCTGATGAACCTATACTTCCTATTTTTATATATTGGTTCATTTTATATATATAGGATCATCAATTTTATATTGAAATCTGAAAACTTCTCAGACCTATAAAAGCTGACCTGCTGAGTGGCAAATACCTCTGAAATGATTAAATGTCTGAAAAAGTCTTAAGAGTAAATTTACAACCACACGCCTGGAAGAAAGGGCTGCGGCAAGAAATATGTGGAAGTGCCTCATTCATCTGCAAAAAGATGAAAGTATATATTGCAGTGTTAAACCTCCTGGTGTTGCAGTCTAAGCACTGTCTCAGGAGTGTCAGAGCTAGGTCATACCTTGCACATTTCTACTGCTCAAATAAGTAAGCCTGGTCTTCAGAACAGCCCTCAGCCGGCAGAGGTTTGGCCAGGATCTAGTGTTTCTATAAGCAGTATACTTAAGGTGGAAGAAATATAATCCAGTAAGTATGGAACTTACTAAATACATTTCTACGTTTTCCTGTTGCTGAACAGCACTGGTATTTAATTAATATGATTCTTGGATTTAAAAAAAAGGCTAACTTAAGACAAATCTGTGATATTTAAAGTAAGTGTTCATTGTGTAAATGTCTTGCATTTAGCTAGTAAACAAAACCTATCTTTATTTAACCAAATTAGATCAGTGAATGAACTGGTTTTGTGGCACACTAACTTCTCTTCCGCAGATCTCTAACCCACAAGAACTGTCTACTTCACTATGTGAGAACATACAGTGTTTCCACAACTCCAGCAGAATCTCACATTGCCCTAGCTTAGGGGCTGGTGATGGTATGTGCAGGTGCAAGGCTAGTGCCCGGTAATAAGGACAGACTGAAGAATGCGATGGGACATGCCAATAGGACTGGAAGGCAGGTGCAGAGTGACAGCATTTTAATAGCTAAATTCTGCTCCCACTTACTTTCATACAGGTCCTCTGACACATTGCATCTCTTCTCCAGTCAGGACACCATCCTTCCCCACCTTCCCTGTTTCTCTGCTCTTTACTGTTCAGTGCAGTTCCATTTGTTTCATCTTTCCAGCTCTTCCTTCATTTTTGTTTCTCTCTCCTGCTTCTCCTCTGTGAATTCTCAAGCAAATCAAGCTCGGGTGGAATTCTCAGTTTACTACAGCAAAAGCAAATGTTTACAGTAGAATGATTAAAATGAGACCAAAATGCATTTCTGACTCTACACACTGGTCAGAGAACAGCACAGAAAAAGCAAATCAAAACCAAACCACAGCAAAACCCACCCAAACCCCAAAAAACAACAAGACCCCAGCACATCTCCTTCTTCACTGACTGCAGACACTGGTGTTCCTTCTACCCTTTAACAGAAGTCAGAGTACCTAACCCCTGGAACAAGCTGTGCAAAGTCCTTCATTTTTTTTAGGTCTATATGGTTGTCGTGGTTTAAGCCCAGTCAGCAACTCAGCCATGCAGCCGCTCACTCACTCCCAGCTCCCTTCCTCCCTCCTGCTCCCAGAGGGATCGGGAAGAGAATCAAAAGAATGCAACTCCCATTGAGATAAGAACAGCTTATAACTATATAACCTTATACCTAATGTTACATACTATAACCTATAACTATGGTATAACACAAGCCACTGCTGCTACCACCAATAATAATAATGATAAGGGAAATAACAAGGGAAGAGAATACAGTCACTCACCACCTGCTGAGAGATACCCAGCCCGACCCAAACAGTGATCTTGCCCTTCTGAGTAACTGCCCCCAGTTCTACATCCTGGGCATGACATGCTGTGGTATGGAATACCTCTTTGGTCAGTTTGGGTCAGGTGTCATTGTCTCTGCTTCCTCCTGGCTTCCCCTCCTCCCTGGCAGAGCATGAGGCTCACAAAGTGCTTGCTCAGAGTAAACATGACTGAGCAACACCTGAAACCATCGGTGTTATCAGCGCTGTTCCCAGGCTGAAAGTCAAAACCACAGCACTGCACCAGCTGTGAGAAGGAGAAAACTGACTGCTGCTGCTGAACCCAGGACTCCAGTTCAATGGCCTGTATCGAGGAACTAGGTTTGGATTTTTCCTTTTTTTAGTGCAATGACATTCCTGCTTACACACTTTAAGTCTTGGTAACGGAAGGACAATTTTCTTACTTAGCTGTCACTTACACTCCCTACAGATTTGTCATGAATTATACCCTCAAAAGGGTAGCTGTAATTTTAGAATTATCAAAAGGCATTTGATCAGACGAGTGGGACACATCCCCTGAATTTTCTATACCATGGTTAGACTTATTTGCACGGGCAGGTGTTTTTCTTACAGTAATCTTGAAATACTGTGGTCACAGCAGATTTTTGCTTTGCCATTTTGAAATGATAATGTGTCAAAACCCTCCTGGGTCTGTCCTGCTCACTTAGTTCTGATCACTGTGCCCTTTCTTCCCTTGAAGTTTCCTTCTTCTTTCCAATCAAGACATATTAATTCAATCTCTAATTTCAGAGGCAGATGAAGTGCAGATGACAAGTTTGGAGTGGGGAAGAGTAGGAAACTTCTATCTTTATTCGTCTTGCAGGAATAATCAGGTTCGGTTACTTAGTTTAAGCTTCACAGCACAGCAAAGGCTACCTCTGAGTGTGGAGCCAGCACCTAGGAGAAGCAGGAGCTCCTCTCCATGATAGGTCCTATATGCATCACCGTAACAGAAGCAGTAAGAATTCATTTCCCAGCTAATGCCAGAATACGAGCAGAATAAAGAGCACATTTTACATGGTAACAGCCCAAAGGCTGTCCTTACATTTGCATCACATCGCAGAAACAAACAACTGCTGGTGAGTAAGACACAGCTGCAAAAGGCCATAGCGGGAAGAGGATTTTGTCTGTCTGCGGTTTCCTTCCTGCTCTACAGGCCAGGAGTTTTGGAGAGACCTTTTGCATCAGCTGCTGTTCACCAGCGCTCACTCGACTCGCACAAGAGGGCACTGTAGCCACACACATCCCGGTAGAGTGCCTCAGCCCAGCAACCTCTCCATCTGCACAAACAGCCTTTTAGCAACTTTAGTTGAGAGTCCTTATTTTCCTAAGCAGGCCGGCAGCAAACACCGCAGTATGTGCTGGCCTGTTGCACTGACACACCTTACAGAGGCGATTCCTCTGGGGTAAAATATACCTTGCAGAGTTTGCCCCCGTTCCAAACTTGAACAAGATTTTATAGGTATGGTTACCTGGATGCCCAAGAAAATTACCATAAACTTCTAAAAAATCTAAATCCCAGTTCAGGCTTTCAAAAGTAAAAGCTTGTGCTTTTAGATTTAGATTATACTGGCAAACAAACCTCCTGGATATTCACAGGACAACTGGAAAGGAGGTAATGGCAGTTTGAAATGAAAGGTGTTAATAAAACCTTCTTAACGTATCTGTTCACTTGTAAATCTTCAAGCATGCTTATGTTTCCAAACAAATGTCCTGTCTTCAGGATCAGAGCTTTCACAATTCCCACTAATTCAGTTATGTGTAATAAGCACAATATAGTCAAACATACCAGGCTTTTCCAACACAAGATACCTGTCAATTGCCTAACTTTAGGCTTTCCACTTAATATTTTCAATTACATTGATAATTATGAATAACAAATAGCATGTCATAGCTTAGTACCCCAAAGTACCTGAGTTTGAAGCTCTAGAAACAAAGTAAGAGGAGTCTGAGGCGTACAATTATATTTATGTTCTGATTCAAGTACTAGGTAGACATGAAAACTATTTAGCAAAAAGAAATTTATTTCTTCATCATTTGAGAACGAAAGTCAAATTGAAGCTCAATCTCAGATGGGGCTATTCCTGGTACACGTAATGACAAGAGCATAAGCAAATCCTACTTGTACTTTTGGAGTGCTTTCAACTTGGCACTGATGATTAACAGAAGTGATGCAAAAATGATAAATCTCAACAACATAGATGGAGATTTCCAGTGGGGAAACCTGCAATCAAACCATTGCAACTTCAAACTGCACGATTTAAAGGCTTCCTACACAGAATGAGTTTTACTTAAAGGATTAAACAACATAAAGGAAGTGTTTAACGTGAAAGTCCAGAAGTAGCTCAGGAAATCCTTAAAGCTGATTGCCAGGAGTTCTCAATTGGTAACACATTCTTATACTCTGCTATTGCCTGCTCTTAAGACAATGCACTGGATAGATGGACTTTTGCCATATAAACACTATATTCCTATGATTTACTTTGACACACAGGAACTATACCATACTGATCCTGAGAGATGGTCTAACAAACCAGTCTAGGCCTCCAGCCTACCTCCCTACCACCTTCATCAAAATGCTAACACATCTGAAGCACAAACTTCCAAGTGTTTCCCTGCTTTTAACATCTTGTATCTCCTTTTCTTTCTGACATACTTTTTCCAACCCCTATACCAATAAAAACCACAAAACCCAAACCACAAACCCAACAGCCTGGCTTAGGTAAGGCTATTTTATTCAGGTCTCTCCTAGAAGACTGAGATGAAAAAGGCAGCTAAAAACCTTAAGGAACTGATATTGGTTAAAATTTGCCAAGTGTCAGAGCGTCTAATATATTCATATGCTGAACTTGCTTTTCTATAACGACCAGATTATTAGAAAGCCACCAAGTCTTACTACAAATCACAGCCTTTCTCTTTCCTGTTCTCTTTACTTGACTTTCATGGGGTTTTCTGTTTTCTGTTGGACTACAATAAGCACAGTGAGTGTTCCAACACACTTCACCTAACATCAGGCCGCATTATACCATCCTGATGCCATGTCAAAATCAAACTATCAAAAAGCCCAACCACTAAATTTTCAAAACCAGGCACAATTTTGTATTTAAGAAACCCTCTTGATGTTACAGACGTTAAGTGCCCCCATCTCTCAAAGGAGTCACAGTGACAATTATCTGCCACAGTATTTGGTAGACCAGTCTCTCTTTTCCTACAATGTCAGTTAATAGCTTGCTGCTATATGATGACAGTGCTACATAAACACCATGAGCTCTCAGAGACAGTTATTTCAATAAAGAAAATAACACAGCAGATGACATGAAATCGGATGAGACTCGTTCAGATTTGCAACAGCACAGATGAAACATGTGTCTGGTGATTCATCTTTAGATTTCCATGAATTTAACTCCCAACTTCCTATGCCCAGACACAGCCATGAATTCCTCCTGCTTCCACAAAAATCACCTTTTGTGAATGGAAAAGTACATTGCTGAACTCAGTGTTAGCATTAAAGAACAGAAGCCTTCCCTATCTATGAACTGCTGCAAATAATACATGTAAAGTTTGAAAAGCTGGTTGGTGTATAGCCAGTTCTAACATTTGCTATTTACAGAGCAAAACCAACTATAGTAAATTGATTCTACCAAGATTCTTTGCACTAACCACAGGAGCACTACAGGTGCATTTATAAAGCCAAAGGGCATAGCACTAAAATAGAATAATCCCTTGTGACATACAAAAGCAGTGTCTGATTTGCTTCTATCATCCAAAGACATTTGCTTGTAGCCGTGTGCTACCTAAATCTAAGGTGTTAATGTACTAGCCTGGCTTCAGAAATCTCAGGAGTTGCTAACCCCAGGCAAAAGAGAAGCATCTTTTTGGGGGGCTGCTATGTAATATAACACATGAAAGCTCTATTTCTTAGATAAATAAGGTAGCATACTAAATCTAAGGAGGCAGATTCTTCTTCTTCTCTTCAAGGCTAATTCTTTTCTTATTAGATTTGTAAGGAAAATAATAATGTTGTTCTTCCCCCAACCATCCCACACCCCTGAACCAAAATAACAAACTGCCAAAACAAAAAATCCCAAATCTCCTCAAAATGACAAGCTCCCAAAGCCAGTGCAGCATTGGACCATGCCTCTCCGGATCCATTTTAAAGAACTACAATTTTGTTACTGACCTAGGGCCAAATTCAACATATTCTACTCATATTAACTTCAATAGGGATGCATGAATAAATAGTATTCAGTGAGACTCCTTATGGTGGTAGATGCTACTCAGTGCATATATCTGGGCTGCCGTCAGACTGTCATATCTAGGCTTTTGTGACAGTGTCTCTTCTATCTATGTGGAAGGCACCCTGTCTTCAAAAGGTCTCCAATTCCCGCCAGTATCCTGCTTCTACAGGAAACATTTTCCCACTTGTATCTCCAGAGTATCTGTGTCTTTCTCCTACCCACACGCCTTCATTTGCCTTTACCAGACTGCATCTGAAAGATTGCATGCTAAGTCATTATGCTTCACGGATATAGAATCATAGAATCAGCTAGGTTGAAAAGACCCTTAAGATCATGAAGTCCAACCATTACCCCAGGACTGCCAAGACCACCACTAAACCATGTAACTGAGGGCCTCATCTACATGGTTTTTGAACACTTCCAGGGATGGTGTTATGCACCCTTTGCACATTCATTCAGGAGTACGGTAGATTGTCCATAACCATTACTATAACCAACGTACCATGTTTTAAGCATTACGTTTGCAATCAGAAGTGCTGGAGTCGCAAGTCCAGAAAACAGTTCTGTGAACCCTGTTGGAGTTCTTGCATTGAAGCTGGAAACTGAGGCTAATGCTTAAACAAGTCAGACATCTCCCTCAAGTGTGTGACCTGAAACCTTCCGCCACTCTGGGGAGAGCTTCCTCGTAAGGATGTGCTGTTGTAAGACATGATAATTCTTACAAGTCAGGAACAGCTACAGCTACACAATTTATTATCAACATGTCACAGAGTAGAATTTAACATGAAGCAAGCTAGAACCTATTCAGCAGTGAGAAACACCATGTATAGACAAAGTGGCTCTTGATGGGTCTGGAAGCTTTCAGCTGGAACACTGAAGGGAAGTCAAATTCTGAGCAAACCTACACAAATGATATATAACAGGGACCAAGACCCTATGTTGACGCGGGAGTCACGGACAACGCTGAGACAATCAATGTGATCAAGCGAGTGCCATTTTATTAGACAAAGTGTCAACCTTATATAGAGATTCTTAGCACAGCTACAGTGATTTGGCAATTGTTGATTGGGCACCTTAACCCTTAGCAATACTAGGATTGGATAACACCGTCCTGGGAACTCGAGCCCCAGAATTTCTCAGCTCCCCCTCTCCTCCGCCTGCCTCTGAGTTCTTACAGGTGGTGTTTCTTTTACTCCCTAATCCATGGCCTTCAGTTTATCTCGACTCCGTTTCTGTTCTCAGGCAGGCTGCCTTACTCCAAGGTCTCTGGATTGCTCACAAAATGTCCGTTGTCAGACAGCCTGTCCACAACCCTACATTGACAAAGACAATCCATATGCAGCCCTTTCACACTGACGTGACTGCGCTGGGCTTCATGCTTGTCCTGGGTTCAGCAATAGCAGTCATTTTTTCTCCTCCTTAGTAGCCGGTGCAGCTGTGTTTTCACTCAACTTGGGAACAAAACTGATAACAGGGATGTTTTTAGTTACTGCTCGAATGTTTTGTTCTGACCAAGGACTTTGTGAGCCTCATGCTCTGCCAGGGAAGAGGGGAGGCTGGGAGGAAGCAGGGACAGGACACCTGACCCAAACTGACCAAAGAGGTATTCCATACCACAGCACGTCATGCCCAGGATGTAATGGAGTTACCCGGAAGGGCGAGTGCTCTGGGGTGTTGGTAGGTATTCGGTTGGTGGTTGGTTGGGGTGTTGTGAGTTATCTGTCGGTGGTTGGTGAGATGCTGTATTCTTTTCCCTTGTTATTCCCTTCATCATTATTATTATTGGTGGTAGCAGCAGTGATTTGTGTTATACCTTAGTTCCTAAACTGTTCTTATCTCAACCTGTGGGAGTTGCATTCTTTTGATTCTCCTCCCCATCCCTCTGGAAGCAGGGGAGGGCAAGAAAGGGGGGGTTGGGTGAGTGAACGAGATGCGTGGTTGGGTTTAAACCACGACAATGCTGCAGAAATTGAACCTCGTTTTGTGGAAAAAACAACAGAAAGGCTGTGATTTGGCATTTAAATGGCTGAGGGGCTTTTCCCTGTGAAGTGCTGACCACTTGTTCTGTGCTGCAGGCAGTTCTTTTTTTCAGACCCAGAGTCTGGCTTAGGGATTTAAGCTAAATATTTTCACCAGGAGCCCAGGTAGGGAAGGTACATGACCAGAACCAGATCTGAGAGAAGCATGGACCACCTTCAGAGTCCAGCAGCTGAATGATTTTGTCTGATCCACAGAAAACCACAATGGACTTTCAGGATTGCACCAGAAATAAACAGAGCAGTGTTTATTTTGGTTGGAAACATTCAAAAGTCTCAGAATATTACATAGAAAACACAGTGGAAAGCAGACGCAGGAACCACTGAGTCAACTCCTATAGATGAGCTCAGTGAAACTTCTGCTATCACAGGCTTTGTTTGATGAGAATCACATCTTCACACTGCTCTGCAACTGACCTTCCTCAGTCAGCTCAGACCTTTACACTGTACCTTCCTACCCCTTTCTGTGCCCAGTCCTTAATAATGCATGTGTCATCCAAAACTGGTCCGGGCCTCCAAGTTTTCTCTTGTACATCCACCAGAGTCAGGTCTTCCTTTTTTTCTGCTAGATGTGTCCCATCAACTTCAAACCTGTCAATTCAGCCTGAATCCTCGTGCAGACACAATTAAGTCCCCACACCAGTCAGCCATGACTGCAAAAGCATCCTTGGGAATACCAGCACCCCAGGCTAGAGGTTATCTATGCAAGACCCCACTTCCAAGCAATATGAAGATCAGTTCCATCTGCCACTGCCTCCAGAAAGCAAGCATCATAGCATGGGAACTTGAAGTGGTGTGATGCTCAGGGCTGGCACCTCAGGCAGGCCTCCCTGAAGGCACGAAGCTGGATAGTCTAATATACACAAGGACTGCTAGAGTATCCAGCTCCTAACTACAACACAAGTAGTGCAATGAGATACTAAAGTGCATTTAGTCTCTCCCTGAGAGAAGATGAAGGAGATGAGAACAAGAAACATACTGCTGAAAGCAGAGTGAGCACTCAGGAAGGGGGAAAAAAGGAATGAGAAGGCAGCAGCTCCAACATGCAGCTCTCTAGATACCAGAAGAACCTAAAGAAGTTAACTGGGGTCTGAAAACAACCATGGCAAAAGAGATTGCTTGGAGGTGCCTCAAAGGGGTTAAGGAATCACAGTGGGATAGCACACATGACTGGACTGCTGCAATGAATGGATATAGGCTCTTGAGAAACAACAGACTGGTGGGAGGGTGAGGAATATGGGTGGTTGCAATCTGTGCAAATGATTGGCTGCAACACACACTGCTTTGCTTGGAGCAAGTGATGAGGCAGTCAAGACCTTAAGGGTAAGCATCAGAGAACAATCCAACATGGGTGACTTTGTGCTGAATGCCTGCTACGGACCTCCAGATACGACAGGGAAATAGAAGCCTTCATTTTAAAGCCAAAAGAAGCTCCATGAGCTGGAGCTCCAGCTGTAGTCCCCACCAGTATTTACTGGGGACAAGAACCACCCTGATATGTGCAGAGAGGGCACAGACAATCCAGATTTCTAGTCCTCCTTGGTGATAATTTCTTTATACATGTGACTGACAAGTCTTCTGGGCTTCTTACAAAGAAGCAGCATGGGATGTGAAGGGCAGCCATAAGACTGTGGAGGTTAAAATGCTGAGAGAAATGAGAAAGACAAATAGCACAATTACAAGCTGGCACTTCAGGAGAACAGAATTTGACTTGTTCAGGGATATTCTTGGTAGAATGCCATGGAAGACTGCAGTGGAAGGTAAAGGGAAAGCCTGTGAGAATTGGCTGATCTCAAGGACAAACTCTTTAAAGCACAAGACAGCCCATTCCTGCATGCAGGAAGTCTAGCAAGCGTGGTGGAAGGCCAGCATGGATGAACAGTAAGCTCCTTACTCCTAAGTTTGAATATAGGAAGTAAGTATATCAAAGATATAAGCAGGAGGGGGCTTAGCCTCTTAGTGTCAGCTCCTGTCATCAGATATATGAGATACTTTGAAACTTTGCTCATTTCTGCAAGCACTACAATGAAGACAGTGTGTTTCCTTCCCTTTTCTCCAAAAAGAATTCCTCTGCTGGCTCTAATGAACTTAAACATGGTATAATTTTGCTTCACCTAGTGATTGCTTATAACTGTTTTTCTTACAGAAGTTCTCATTCTGGCTCCAATTTCAGTGCTGAATTTGGTAACAGGTTATGAACTCTTAGGAGCAACATTTTCTTGACTACTGTCTGTCCTGATCCATACAGATCTTCAGAGCACGCATCAGAAATGTAACACAGATACAACTTTCACCTACGTCTGTGGAACACTTACGTAGCTACTGATACACCTATAGTGACAGGTAGCTGTAAACATATCCAGATGCAGCCACAGCCATGTGTCACTTGCTGAACCCAAGGATCATCTTTTCCAAATGAGAGGAAGATCTTTGCAAGCCACTTAAACTGGCTACAATCAGCCAGTCAATAGTAGTCACCTTCTAGTTTCTCAAATCACTCTTCATAGCACAACCTGTCGCTCACGCGCTGAACTGTAGCCTTCTCCAAATGTAGCTTCCTCCCACTGATAAAAGAGAGGTTTTCTCATGAGTATATTTTGATTGAATGAAGATTGAATTCTTCTTCTTTGGACGAGAAAGCAGAGGCATCAAAGGTCTTTACTTAATGTAGTTTCCCGTCAGCGAAATAAACCCAACTCTACACTTCCCTGAGCAAATGACACAATTACAACCCATTCCTGTGGATTCCTTGAGCAAGCTTGCTTTGCTGAAAAGGAATAATCTTCCAGAACCTGAGCCAGAAAGTGCTAATGCGCAATCATCTCCTTGTTCCCAAATCAACCCCAGCAAACCTACACCAAGAGGCATGTCATTCATTGCAGGATTAAATTTGGGTTGTCATGACTATACGGCAAGGTCACCTGCCTGCACAAGAAAGGTTACACACCCCCAGTGGTATCTGCATTACTGTGTTCTCAGGCACCTTTTCCTACCTGATCACCCCACATTTCCTACAGCCATGACACAGTGAGTGGCTTTGCAACTTTTTCCTTGGCCTTTATGGACACTCAGAAGGGAATAAAAAGGCAGTGATGAAGCATTTAATACCCAACAAGCCTGGGGAAACACCGTTTAATCCAAGGGAGAAAGTTTTATCTCTTTGATAAACCTGCAATTTCACAATTCACGATGTCACAAATTAAGTCATCATAAGGTTACACCAAAAGTCAAATCCCGCTCTCTCTTCCTGCAGTCCCTAAGGGATTGCTTGCAACCTCCTTCTCCACCAACCCTGAGCAAGTAATCCTGCCCTCTCCTTTGCACTGTGTTTCTAACTCTTGTTGCGTGTCAAGCTGAGCCGAATCAACTAGTGGACCCAGCAGAATGCAACTATCCTTTTCTCCTGGATGTGTTTTCTGCCAAGTCTGTGAAAGAAACCACCTCACAGAGGGGTTTAATGAGCCCCACAGATGGTACAAGGTAAGAACTGAACCCGCAAGTCAAGCATAAAAATGAAAGACTAAGGTGGAAGAGATAAGAACCTTTCTCTTTTCTCAGGAGTAGTGGACCCTTAAATCAGCTCAGCATCCTCTTCTGTAAGTTCATCTTTCCTCTTCAATAAAGATATACCAGAAGACTTGAGATGCTTTGGTTTAGCTATTAACCTCTGCAGCTGTTATAATAGAGGAGATTGAAAACGTTAGCTGTTTTCAGCTAAAGACAAAAGAATCAGTTAATCCATTTAAGCCTCCATCAGGATTTTTGTTAGGCGTGGTTATGGCCAATCTTTAAGTCTTTCTATAGAGTGTTTTCACTCTAGACATGGGTGACCTTTAAACGTTATGGGCGGCCATTAGCACTTCTCAGCATAACAATATTAATACTAGAGTGGGGAATTATGCAGATCAAATCTGATTGAAGTGAACAGGGTGGAGGAACACAATTTGCCTTGTTTGCTGTTGTGACTCCCGGTTTGAAGAACACCCAGTGAACAGGAAAAGGGATCCATGTTTTCTTTTTAATCCCCAGTCCCTGGGTAGGTTGAGAAAACACTGAAAGGGCATTGCCTCTCATCTTGTGTTCTCCATGGGTCCCTACAGAGACTCAGTAGCACTCAGAGTAGGGAGAGACATGGGCAGCTACTTTAGCCACTTATCGAAAACACCCACAGAAATCAACCATCACCTCACAGTTCAGAGCAGTCCCATCAGTGTTTGTGGTGTTTGGTTTTTTTAACTCTCCCATGAAATACCCCAATACTTTTTGTTTGTTTCTTTCTTATGTATTGTACTAAAGTCAGACACATCCCTTGTTCCTTTAAATGACTCTAAATGTGCATCCCTCCTGCAGCTGATGATCAAAGCAATTGCTTTGGTACTCCTAATATTTCAAGCCATTTCCAGGGGAACTGCATCTCCCTAAGGAGTCTCATGTAATGAGAATGTCAGAAACAAGAACTGAACTCACATCACAATCACAATTTTTGGGAGCAGAAACCACATTCAGGCTATTCCATGTGCTCTGTTATACTATGCAATAATTAAGCCTGTTGTAGCAGAGCAAAACCAGTGATCCTGTGTTTTCCAATACCTATGGGAATGGCTATTCCCATGGTTGAAATCAGGAAAGCACTAGACCTAACCGTAGGCAAGGAGCTGAAAAGTAAACTATGGAGCAAGAATATGCCCACAGACAGCTGTGGTGGGGTATGAGAAGTGCTATAAATCTACACTTCACAGTGCTTCCACAGCTACCTAAATACTGTGGTCATATCGCTGTGGCCTCTCTACCAGATCAGAAAGTCTCTGGTCAGAGCACTTATACCAAACTCCTTAAATGCTCTGGAAGACCAGTACCTAAACTGGCCACAGCTTTGGGTACCAACTTCACCATTAGCTGTCATGTACCGTTACTCAGGGGGGACAGAGGGCTTATATCCCCAGTAGTGCTGCTCAAATTGGTGAAGGAAATCACCATCACCCCTGTCAAGAATATGCAAGTCTTTCATTCCTACAATCTGCTCTATCCTTTCAGCTCAGTACCAGCACAAGCACTTCTGCTGCTGCGCAATGAACTGAATTAGTGAGAGTTGATCTGACTGAAAAATAATCTGATCCTCCACTTCCAAGCCACTACCCTTGGCACATCCTGACAGCAGGCATTTCCAGAAGTTTGTTATGCACGTATAATTTAAGCAGATCAGGTAGAGAAATGCATCGCGTGTTTGAAAAAGAGCTTTACCATGCAGATTTACCTGCTATTCACATCATTGCTGGCATAAACTTAATGAACTCTGCCTGTGACTAAAGTCAAAACCACCAAATGTCACAGATTTTGGCATTTCTTCCTTCTGGATCAAAGGCATTTCCACCCAAAACCAAGAAATTCATCTAATCCTCCCTCTCAAATGATCCTGCAAAGGAGTTGCAATGCAAAGGCAGCAGAGCAGAATCCTGCCTTTGCTGAAAGAAGTAACAAAGAGCTGGATTAACAATAATCTTGAGACATAAGCCATAAAGCTACCGGAAAATGAGCTACTTGGTGAATCAGTGGAGACTGGGCTCCACAGGTGAGGCTTTGTCTGTCGTATATTAAGAAAGCAGATAAAATTTATCTGCAATTGTGAATGGCTCCTGAAAAGGTCTTTGTGTCAACATGTCCTCTGAAACATCAGTTTAAGAGCTCTCCTTGCCCAAATTATACCTTCATTAGGGCAGGAATATCGTGTTCTTATGTTCTTACTTGGCATAGGAAGTAAGGAGAGGAAAGTAGTAATGTTGCTGCTGTTGAGAATTTATCACTAAGAACAAGCAAGGGCTAATACATTACAAACCAGCTAGTTCCCAAAGAAAGATCATTTTCTTCCTCCAAGGAGATCTGCAGCAACACCAAGCAATTTATGAGGACTGTCTTGCTTTATGGACAAATAGGATATAACTGCTGTATGAAGTTTAACAATTGCACTACGAAAACCTAACCATGCTGTAAGCAAACCTGGGATCCCTAACAGAACTACAATGACAGAAGAACATAAACATGAATTTTCATCCCCAAAACAGCTAAAATGATGCTGCTTTACATTACAGCCACACAAGAATCATTCTGTAAACCATAGAACTGCTGAGCTCGTACTTCAGTGGAAGAAAATATGGACTTACATGGAGCTCCTGTACAGATCCCACTCCATGCATCCTTTTCCATCATGCCCCACTAAAAGAGAACTGAACATTGTCTTTGGGACCTTTCTTTCAATGGAAAACCCTGCAGGCAGAAGGAACTAACCTTGCTCTTTGCCTGAGCTTGCTGATAAATGACTGGCTACTTTGAAAAAGCTGTTGGGTCTTAAACACTGAAAGGAAGTCTAACTTCTAACAGTGGCAGGAGCTGTTGGGTCTTAAACACTGAAAGGAAGTCTAACTTCTAACAGTGGCAGGATGAAAAGGAAAGGCTGCTTTTAAGCTTTAAACATCATTATGTTCATTCAAGTATTCTTAGCTAGAATTCATTGTAGCCATTGTATAAGCCAAAAAGGTGACATATTAGGAAAATGCACCTGTTTGATGCCTTCCCCAAAAGCAAGAAGTGACAAAAAGCAGTCAGCCTGGTTTTAGTACTGTTGCATGAACCTCAAGGGGTGCCTTGTCCTATCTGTCTTCTGAGACTATCTTTTGAGGGACAATGGTCAAAAAAGGTCACCCTCATTGTGTCAGTAGCTAGGGGAGTGGGGTGATGAAAAAGAAGCCCTTTGCTAATAAATATTCTCGGCAAGAAATCAGCTCCCTGTTGTAGATGCAAACTGAATGACACACCAAAGGCAGAGGACTGAAGTTTGCTCACAAGCCTGAGCTGATGGTCAAAGTCTCCTGCACCTGATTAACACCCCTCACAGGTGGAAACCCTCTGCAGGCAGATAGTTACCCCTGTGAGCAAAGTTAAGCCTCTCTTTTTTATTATCTGCAAGGTCAGGAAGCAGGTTTACCTCCTTCTCACCCAGTGCTCCCTGTGTTAATGTAATTCTTCAAGCAAGCAAACCACCCAGCACTCCATCTCTCCTTTATTTCTTCCTCCCCTCCTGCATTTTACAGGACTTCCAAATGAAAATGGGGGAGAGGATGGCAGGTTAGAGGAAAGCCTGGAGAGGATTCTTCCTCCCCAGATTAGGATTTAATTGTATTCCTAGTGAGTCCCTTCTGGTTGCGTTCAGTCTTTCAGCTGAATGTTTCATCAATATGATTAGGATCACATCCCTCAGTCTCATCTATTTACACAATCGGTTGTGACAGCTTGGAGTATAGTACTCCCTAAAGGAAATATAAGATGCCACCTTATCATTTTATTCAAATCATATTTTGTACTCTCTACTTTCAACCTAATGCCATTCTCCCTTGGATTAAGTATTTGTGATATCCAGCAAGCATTAAAACCCTTCTAATAAGGAATAGATTAATATTTATATTAACCATACTCAGACTATTATGAACAGGGCTACTTTAGAAGGGGAGTGGGCTGTGGATGCCTCAAGAGGATGGGTAATTGGGCTTGTATGTACAAAAAAGTGTGCGAATAATAATAATAACAACAACAATGATGCACCAGTGGCAGCAAACCCCAATTCTATGGGGTGGATGGGAGTGAGGGAAACGCCGAAGCGCTTCATCTCCCTCACTCCATTTTCTTCCCAGAGGCAGTGCCCCACAGGCCCTTAGCCAATAATCCCGGCGGGAAGAGGAATTTCTGAGGTGTAGCAGTGCCGCAGGAGCCATCGGGGGCCTGTTCCGTGCTAAGGGGATCCCGAGGGGAGGGTGGTAGCTGAGGGGGGCTGTGAAAATAACCGTTCACAGGGAACACCCCGGTCCGTCCCCCCCTGTTAACGCCGCGCTCCCCTAACTGGGAAGCGGAAACGAGCGAGCAGGTGATGAAAAGGTGGCTTTGAGGAAGGCGGTAGCAGAAAATTAGGACCGAAAGTAAAACCCCATCAGCGTTACTCGAAAACACGCTCGGAAAATACCTACTCCTTCCTCCCCGGAGCGCTGAGGCCGCGGCGCCCGGGAAGGAACCCCTTCTCCTAAGGGGGCTGGGGTGATGCTGTCGGAAGAAGCGGCGTTTCGGGGTCGTTTCGTTTTCCCGCCCAGGCATGAAGCACCGGTGATGCAGTTCGGGGCGAGCAGCAAAGGACGAAGTTTCGTTGGGGGGAAAAGAAACCTCTCAGACGGTTGATCCGTACGTGCCGCTGCAAAGAGGACAGGCGGGAGCGGCGGGGAGGTGCCAGGTCTGTTTTAACGAAAAACCGCCCCAAACCCCCAATCTTTGGTGAGGAATGGTCTCAATCCTGCGTCTTCGCTGCCTTTATTGCCCCGCCGGGCACCCAGTTATGAAAACCAAACGGGAGCTCTCCACGCAGAGCACGGAACCGCTTCTCGGCTCAATGGGAAATACTCCCGAGAGCTGCTGAGTCGCGGGCGGCCTCGGAGTGTTACACCCGTGTCACCCTGTTTTAGGGGCCCCGCTGTGGGGGAAAGGAGGAGCGGAGGCCCCGGGGTGTGCAGACCCGGCGGCACCTCTGCCCGCACGGAGTGAAACCGAAGCGGGGTCCGGATTTCCTTAAAGCAGGTTTATGCAGCCTCACCGGGCGGGTTTAGAGTTCACCTCTCGATGCACAGCACCGCGATGGTGTAAATAACGGTTTCTATTTGTTTGTGTACGTGTTTTCTCTTGTAGACCCCTTTTTTTCCTGGCGTCCCCGTCCAGCTGTTGTGCAAAGCCTCAAGCATCTTACAAGAGCTACTGAAAGGGCAGGATGAAGCCTGCGGGCGCGTTGCCGCACGCTGCTTCCCGGCACTCCCCCTGTGGGGAAGGGGCAATCACCTTCGGGTCTCCCATCCCTCCAAACCCGCGATAAAAAGCCCGCCGAGGATAGGCGGGGTTCTCCACCCAGAGCCCGCAGTTTGTGTCGGTAAATCCCATTACGAACCGAAGTGCGAGGGTAGTTAACTTTATCTTCCGTTAATGTAAACAAATAAGCATTCAGATCCTTGATCTTTATTTAAATATAGAGTTGTTTATCAGTGTCATCCTACGAAGATTAATTAGATACCTCGATTCACAATTTGGCGTCTGACACCCCATTTTAGGAATGCATTATAATCACAAGGTGTTAATTGGGGCCAGCCAGGCACTTACGTTTCTATTAAACAGTGTGAGGACTTTTCACAAGTATTAAGTTCCTTTTTTAACCGCGCGGTGCAAAATTATACAGCTTTTAATAACACACCGCAGCGGAATTGTGCTCCCAGGTGCTGTGCAATCAGTGTTTGCTGCCGGCATGCCACCGCAGCCTGCGGCTGGAAACGGAGGACACCCGCCGTGCCAGGGGGCTGTAGAAGAAGGGGATATCCCATTATAGGAAACAAATATCCCGTCCCTATCTTCGCTTAAAAAATATCGCGAATTCCCTTCTGCCCGCCGATCGATGTGGCTCTTAGGCCAGTGGGGAAGCTGCAGGGACACCGGTTTGTGTCGCTTGCAGAGCTGGAGTCTCGTAGCCAGAAGGGAAGTAATGGAAAGCTCCTCGGAAATCCACCGCTCTCCGACCCGGAGAGGGGGAAGAGCCTCCTGGAGCCTCTCCAGCACCTCCTGATCGCGTTATCTGCTCCCGGGAGGGCCCCGGTCTGAGCCCCTGGTTTATTTTGTTTACAGCCGCGCATCGCTAACAGTTTAATCCCATTACTACCTGCATATCCTCACTAAAGGTCCCGCAGCCGCGGGAGCCCGCATTCAATCGCGCTGCCGGGAGGGGCTTTCTCCCAAGATAAAGCGAGCTGGGGCATTTCTGACCCGGTTCCGGGAAACGGTGGGGCTGACCCCGCTGCAGCTGAGGGAGACGAGCAGAGCTCACAGGGCACTCCCCAGGGAGAGGGTTGAGTTCACACCTCACCCACAGCCTAGCAGGGCAGCGGGGGTGGCAGGGGAAAAAAGAACACGGTTGGACTTCGAAGGAACCTGGGAGCTCAAAGCTTAAGGGGGATACACAGCAGGGAACTAGATGAGACCACTACAAGAGGAACATTGCAAGGGATGGCTAGATTTAGAGGCAAATCAGGCACTATGCTCACACCTTCCCCAAGCTGGGACACCCAGTAGAAGCAAAGAAGAGACAGGCAACCATCCTCACTGCTATCCCTGGCACCAATCACATTTATTAAAAATTACTGGTATATACGTAGAAAAGGAAAACACGAGGATGCTTTTTTGAGGGAAGTTCATGTGCCTGTGCTCTAGAGCGGATCGGTTTAATCCAGCTGAAACTATATGCAAGAAGAGTAGGTTAAGTTACATCACTTCCAGTTTTGTACAAGGCATCTGAAAAAGTCACTTTACAGACACATAAATAGAAATCTCCATGTTCTTGGTAACACTTCATAGCTAGGTTTGATTAACCAAAAAATGTATTTGGAACTTCAAAGCACCACCGGAGGCCCTTGTGACTAAACAGCTATAGATCAACTATTTATATATTATTCCACAATATTCTACAGTGTACCTAGACAAAACAACTGTACACTATTTTTGGCCACCTCAATAAAGGTTAGGCTTTGGGGATGGAGGCTTTTTTCTTAATGCAAGTTCCAAACTAAGGAAAAAGTCAGATCCTTTCATTGTAACCCCATCATTAGCAACAAGACCTTTAAGTTAAAATCCTGCCTGGCAAGCAAGACTTATTTTGGTCACCTTCTGCCAAAGCAAGCCTTTGCTAAGCTAAGTTCCCACTCAGCCAACTGTGCTGCAGACAGGGATTGAAGAAGCCAGCTCAGCCTAAAGCAGAGCATAGCATTTGTGCAGTTCCCTGCACCCAGGCCCCTTTTATGAGAGGGACAGGCAGGGAAGAAAATTAAATGTGGGACACTACCCCCTTATTTCCTCACTCAGGAGTGCATAGATTTGATCAGGCCTCTGAGCTGAGCCAAACAGTACACTTTAGTGTCTCCAATAAATAAACCACATAGTAAAAATCTAGGCTCTGCATGTGATTTGTTCTAAAACAGGGGAAGAATTCTACCCCAGGTCACTCTTTCCCTACTTTGTTACCTGCAATAAATCAAAAAGCTTTGGCACCTTCTTTAGAATTGCACACAATTCAAGGTGGAAGGCAAGAGTCTTTTCTGCCATTGTAATGCAAAAGAAAAACAAACCCAAGGCCACCCTGAAAAAAACCCCACAAAAAAATACCAACTTGGCCAATTGGAATAAAAGGATGCTTTAGGAGCTAGTATAGAATGTGTAGTAGCCCATGCCTTTTGAAGTGTCTTTGTTATAGTCCTCAGCATTAATGTCCTCACATTTCATAGTCGGAGAATTTTCATTGCTGGAAGTGCTAGGGGAGAGTCGTCTTCTCTTACAAGCACCAGTGTAGACTCCAGAATCATTTGAATCTAGAGACTTTATGGAAGGTGAAGTCTCTATCCAAGATGAGCCAAGTTCTTCTTTTACCTTCTCCTTGGAAAGCTGGTCTTCAGAGAAGCCTGGAGGACTTGTTCTGGAGGTCCAAGATAATCCTGTTGTCATTTTCCGCTGGTAAGATCCCCTGCTCCCCCATCCTGCCATGGATGGAAATGTGGGGTCAGGGTAGTATCCCAAAGCATGGGATGTCTGAAGGGGAAGGGATTTAATGCTGTAAGGGAGCAAGGTACTAGAAGAATACTCTGTCTCATAGGAGTTCATGTCCAACTTGTTGGCACTGGGCTGCTGTACGGGTGTAACAAACCACCGCTGAGGGCTGGCAACCTCTTCATTCTGCTGCGGGGAGAGCAAGCCATTTGCCTGAGGGACCGTTCTCTCACCGTTGTAAAACCTGGGTGGGGGCAGGTTGTTGACAAACTGTTCTTGGAAGAATGGTTGCACACTGTACCGGGCACCAGGGACTATCTGGTGGGATCTAGGAGAATCCGTGGGAGATGGAGTTAATCTGTCATTTTCTGAAGCTGTGTACATGCTACAATAGAAAAGAGAGAAACACTGAGCATTGTCCTTTATGATTCCAGTATGACAGCAAAACACAAGCACAAGCAGAAAGTTAATTATTACAACTACATTTATCTGGGTGGCTGTTCATTTTATTAACAGCTGGCTATCCAACCTAGGAGCTGTTTGGTTCTCCTAGACCAATATTTCTAGTATTACTGCAATAAGTGTAAACCAGCCAGCATGTTTTAAATGAGGTTCAGCAGCTTCCTCCCAGAAGCAGAACTTGCAGATGTACAGACCCAGGTTTCCAAAGACCATTTGGTGCTAGGAAGTGAGCATCAAGCAAGGCCACTACCAACAATTTGAAAAGCTGTGAAGATACACAGTACACTACTGCCAATCTGCAGGCCAAGGCTCCTAGTAAAATTCAGAAGCCTGCCAGAAGACAATCAAGACAATATAAGAAACTATCCAAACAGGCTATTGGTTTAGACATTTAACATCTTTGAAAACAGCAGATAGTGCTACTTCTGGCAGCTTTGCTAGCTTATTACTCCTAACTCAAGTAGCATCTAAAGAAAAACTCTTCCTCATGCATTTCGGGCCAGAATCATAGGCAGAGGCAATTGCAAGAGAAGGCAGAAATATACTTACGAGTCATAGTTGTCTCTGAAGCCTTTCGCAAAGGGATTATGGTCGATTTTGAGCTGGGTAATCTAAAAGTGAAAGTAGAATATAGTAAGACAAGATGTTGAACTCAAGACAAATGCATTCTTAATTGTTATTTTATATATCCGTGCTTACATCAGTGTTTTGATACGCTGTAACTGCTATGAACTGTGTTTCAGGAAAAACAAATGTTTGAGTCTTTGAGGAATCATTCACATCTTCAACACCATCTTCAGTCACTTCCACAATGTGAAGCCGAGGCTGGTATTTGTGTAGAGATTGCAGTACTATCATCTAGAAGGAACCACGGAAGACACGAGATCTTTAGACAAAGTAGGTCTAAGATTTTACAGCCTAATATTTTCTTCCTACAACTTCTGAATTGGTAATCGAGTAACTTTAGCTGTTACTAGGAGATTATTCACAGCTTTTAGCCCCATCTAACTAGGTTACTAATATGCTAAATATCTGTGAAAAAGGGAAATCAAGAACCATCAAGAACACACCCACTTTTTAAACAATCCCAGAGATAGATTGATTGGCTAAAACCAAAGAGATTCACAGATCTATTTCTGATCATTCTAATTGTTCTAAGAAGCAGAAAAACAAGATGTGGGATCTGTTTCAAAAAGGGTACAAGTCACAAGAGCAGCGAGCTAGCAGCCCGATTAAGTACTGTAAAGCCTCCGAAAGGCAAGGATCCCCAAGAGTCACAGAGATCCCCTCCAGCCCATATACCTGTGCATTGTTGTTGTTAGCACCTTTGTTGTTCGTTAGCTTCAACTTCCCAAAAGAGATCTCCTGTCTCATCCAGTGAGCCCCTGTATTGGGCGACTCGGGGTGCACGTACACCTTGTTGCCTGGGGAAAACAAGACAAGCCCGTAAAGCCCTGGCCGCGCACAACCGCTGTTCCGAGCGCCTCGGCTTCCCCAATGCTCCTTCTCCCGCACAGCCTCCGCCACAGCGGCACGGAGCCTTTAAAAGCACAACCCTTCCCGCAGCAGGATACCGGGATGGGGAAAACCCTACAGAGGGGGGCGAAACGAGAGCCCTTTTGGTGAAGCTCACCCGTGGAGAACTAGCGCCTACCTTGCATATTGTTGTCGGCTTTGCCGCAGGTAACCCACTTGCCCCCCTGGAAACGCCAGTGGTTGGGGTCCGCCAACACCACCTCCACAAAGACGTTGTAGTGGGCCGTCGGGTTGAGGCCGGTGATATTAAAGCTCAGGAAAGGAAACATCCTCCTGGAGAGGAAAGGAAAAACACACGGCATTTGAGGAGGACCGGGATAGGGGCGCAAGCTTTGAGTGCAGCTGCAGGCGGAGGCGGAGTGCCCCGGCCGTACCGGCACCTAGTGATCAGCAAAAAGCCCAGGCTACCCCCAAGCATCCTTGGGCCATAGGCATCTCCTCCGCAGGGGAGCGGGCAAGCGGGCAGCACAGATCCCCAGCCATTTCCCCGTTTCGACCCACCCGCTGAGCACTTACCGGCCCTGCTTGGTGATGATCATCTCCGTCTGGTGCCGGTGGAACTTAAGCCAAAGGGGGCGGTTGCAGAGGAAAACCTGCGCCCGCAGCCCGGGTCCTGCGGCCGGCACGCCCAGCGCCCCAAGCCCGCCGCAGGAGCCCGACGCTGCCGGGTAAGGCCCGTAGAGCGGTGTGCCGGCCGCCGGCTGCCCGTACTGGTACCCGCTGCCACCGCCGAATTGCGCTCGGCCGCCGGGAGGGCAGACGGTGCCGGCGAAACCGCCCGGAGACAACACCGAGCTGTAGGGGTAGCGCGGCCCTCCGGGCGGCTGGTAAACGGCGCCGTGCTGCGCCGCAGGCGGGTAGGGGAAGAGGGCGCAGGGTCCCCCCAGCTCGGTCCCGGTAGGCCCGGGAGACTGCAGGTAGTAACGCTCGGGACTGAGACTGTCCATGGAATAGCGGGGGCCGGCAGCGGCAGGGGGCAGCTCCTCCTCCCCGCAAGGGGTGGCTTTGCGGCCGTCCGGCTTCGGGGCGGCGAAGGGCGGCTCGCCCGCATCAGCCTCGCTCAGCATGGCGGGGGCCGCTCCGAACTTCTTGGGCGTCTTGTCCATGTCGAGTCGTTGTGGCGAGCCCGGGCGGGGAGGCCCGCGGGACGCACCGCCTGTCCCGGTCCCCGTTACGGTCCCACCGCCGCGCCCGCTGCCCTCCAGCGGGTAAAAGGGAGCTCCCGGCAGGGTCGCCGCTGCCGCTGCCAGCAGCGGCTCGCCCAGCTGCATCCTCGGTGGACAGTCCGGTGAAGAGCTCTCTGTGGTCTGGTACCGACACCGACCCTAACCCCAACCCCGACCAGCGGCCGCGCAACACCGTAGCAGGGCTCCGCCGAGGCAATTTATACCGGCGCGCCGGGCTTCTCGGGCCGCCGGGGAGGGGCTTGGGCCGGGCTGTCTCCTTGCCGCCCTCCACCCCCGCCGGTCCATTGGCTGGGCTGTGTGACACTAATTTAATTAGACAGCTACTAATTGGAACAAGTCACCTGTGACTCTGTGTGTGCCCTCCCTCTGCGGCCCCTCTGCCCGAGGACGGCTACCGGAGGGGCTCCGGCCTGCCCCGCTCTGCTCGGAGAGAGGGGAGCAGCCCGCGGTGGCCGCAGGGGAGGGACCGAGTTCCCTTTCCCCGAGAAAAGCCATCTCGCCGAGGTGGCACCGTCCTCCCGGGCGCGCAGCCGCTCAGAAGGGACGGAGGGGTCGGACTGGGAGAGAGGGACGGGAGCGAAAGGGAAAACGGAGAGCAGAGCTGATGCCAGCACCGGCATAACACAGGGAGGGAGGGCGACGGACAGGGACAGGGAGAGTGGCACTAGCTCCTGCCACCCCCTCTCCGTTCAAACAATTCGGCTTGTGGCTCAGTTGCGCCCAACAGCCGCCTTCCCCCCCTCTCCGTTTCCCGGACATCATCGTTATGGTGGGGGTTTCAGGTTCCACCTTATCGGGGACACTTTTGTGGGAAGCTGCGGGCTTGGTTCGCGTTTTCGGTCTTCAGCGGCAGTCGGTTTCTCCCAACCCGCGTTTCCTCTCGGCATCTCCCACCAGGAAGGCGCATTTGTAATTCAGGGCCAGATCTGTTTGGCGCTTTCTCTCAGAGCAACGTAACCCGGAGCCTTTTGCCCCAGAGGGTAAGGGGACAGCGCTCGATAAGGTTTAGGTGCCCGTGCGATTTTGCGCAGCGGACAGAGCCTTCCCGAACGATTTGCGGCCACAAATCCGCAGCCCCTCGCCCTCCGCTCGCCCCCCTGGCAGAGACCTCGGCAAAACCCTGCCTCCTCCTCACGGCTAAATCTCTAACCAGGCCCGCCGGGCGGGCGGGATTTCGTTGCCCGAAGGAAGAACCGGGCCGGTCTGGAGCAGCTCCGCTGCCGGCCCCGCTCGCTCCGGCCGCATCGGGGCAACTGAAAGAAATCGTAGACAATCGACGGCGGCCGCCAGCTGCGGGGCAGGGGGGCAGGAGGAGCGGGGAGGGACGCGGTTCTTGCGCACGTTGGGTGCTGGCACGGCGGCGGTGGGTGTCTGCAGAGGCAGGGGACAGGCACCGGCGGCTCAGGGGTCTGGGGGGGGGGCTCAGTTCCTACCCCCGATAGAAGCCAAGAGACGGAAGAACCGGCTCCCGCTGTGCCCACCTCCGGATGCGGCCGCACGGGCGGGAGCCTGATCACAGCCTGCATCGAAATACCACCGCCAGCCCTAAACACCCATTCTCTTCGGGGTAACATTTGGCCCCAATGTTCGAGTTAATCTGGACTGACCAAGAAAGACCACCAAAATGCGCCGGAGAAGCTAGGCGCTCCGGCAAGGAGCGAAGCGGCCGCTGCGCGCTACTGCTATTTCCATAGACTGCTCTCGGCACGGCGTTTGCCACTCACCGCGGGGCGAGGAGGGCAGCGGAGCCCGGCCGGGCTTTTAGGGCAAAACCAAACGAGAAGCATCCTGCCATCCGCGCACCCTCCCGCTCCGGCAGGTCGCTCCCTTGAGCTCTGCCTTTCCCGTGCTACAGCAGAGATAGATAGATAGCTGGATAGATAGATAATAAAGGTACTACATANGAGCCCGGCCGGGCTTTTAGGGCAAAACCAAACGAGAAGCATCCTGCCATCCGCGCACCCTCCCGCTCCGGCAGGTCGCTCCCTTGAGCTCTGCCTTTCCCGTGCTACAGCAGAGATAGATAGATAGATAGCTGGATAGATAGATAATAAAGGTACTGCATAGGGTTTAAGAGAATTNTAGGGCAAAACCAAACGAGAAGCATCCTGCCATCCGCGCACCCTCCCGCTCCGGCAGGTCGCTCCCTTGAGCTCTGCCTTTCCCGTGCTACAGCAGAGATAGATAGATAGCTGGATAGATAGATAATAAAGGTACTACATAGGGTTTAAGAGAATTAATTTTACGATATTTTATACACTGAAGGGTCCCATGATTTAAAACACTCCTGCAGGACAGGTGCCGCTTAGGTCAAAGCTACTGAGGGGTTTTTCCTCCAAAACTCTGCTAACCTCGCGTTTAACAGGCAGAAAAGCTTTTGCTGTTACTGAGCTTTCCTGTGGATTGAAGGGTCTCGGCGTGGGGGTCAGAAAAACTACGGCCTCCCTGGGAAAGGCAGCACTTTCTTTTCGGATTCGAAATAAAGCCTGGATTAAAGGGCTCCCTAACGAATGAATGATTCATCCTGATCCCTCCCGATCCGGGGTCATTTCCACCTCGGCTCGGGCGAGCAGCCGCCTGGCCTCGGTCCCTGTCGCGCACCCCGCTGCTCCTGGGTCCCGGTGGAGATGGAAGGGGAGGCCGGGACTGCCCAGTCGGGAGTCCCGTCGGGCAAAGGCTTCCCGAAGACCTCCAGCACTTCTGCGGCCGTTCAAGGGCTTGGGAGAGCTGCGTGTAACCCAGGAGCTTGTTCATTCACTCTGTGTGTGCGCGAAGAGCTGTAATCCCGCAAATTAAAGTTACCACCGCAGCCACCAGCCAAATTCTTGGGACCCAGTACTTGTCATTCCCGCAGCCCGCAAATCTCCCCTCCCTTCGGGCTGGGGAGGCAACGGTGGGATTGCTTCCCCCTGCCTCCTGCAAGCTTGCTTCATCCTTGCTCCTTGTCCCGGACCTCCTTGGATCTGGCCAGGGAACCTCGCCGTAGCGAGCTGCGGGGTGTCTCAGTGCAGTGTGGGACCGAAGATTTCTATATGGGTCGCACAACCCTTTAGATGTTATCTTAGAGAGAACACTGCAGAAACAGCAGAGACTGGTGGAACAGAAAGGAGCACGGCAGGTTCATTAATCTCCTAAAGTAACCTCCAAGCCACAGAAAGAATGTTGAAAGCAAATTTAGGTCTTTGAAGGGTTAGGAATTATCGTGTTTTGTTGGGCTTTACCCAGATAATCTCCTGTGGTTTATTCAAATTAGGAGCGTCTCTGACTCTAAGAAAGCTGCTCCAGAAGAGCTAATTTCTGCAGCCCGAGTTACAGTGGAGACACACTGCACTGAGGTATTTCATCCTTTGCGTTTGGGCTGGGATTGAGCCCTTTCTTCTTTCATCGGAGGTCAGCATATTGGAAAACAGACGTCCTGCTTCAACAGATTGCTTGGACTTGTGGGACTGAACCTGTTCAACTGAAGTAGCCTGCGCAGTACAGCCTGAGAGGGGAAAAGGAATGGGGAACTGTAAAACCTATTCTGTTGAAGACCTGTATCTCCACGGATATGGAAAGCCATATATCACCATTTATAGTCATATGTGTCCTTTATCATAGAACCATAGAATTGTAAATATGGATATTTAAACACACACCACTGGGTCTATATGGACACCTTAACGTTTTTGGTTATCAGCATCATCTGCCGCACTCTTCTGTCACTGTATCCTTCCCCCGAAGTCCTGCTGTCCCCTCGGCGGTATTGACAGGTATTTCTGAGTGTAATTTGCAGTGTCTGTGAGGTAATTTTCCCCCTTGTCTGGTTTTGGTTACAAACGAGTTGCCAGTTTCTGGATGTCTCCTCCAGTTTGCCAGCATCTGGTTCCCACAGGGCTCCGAGACTTTCACTTTTGCGCCAGGTTTGGGCTGGGATTTTGCACGTTTTCTATTTCTCCGGTCGGTCAGCCTGGCTTCCTCCCCCCATCTCCCCCCTTCCCCGCCCTTTTCAACTACACACCGAGAATCTGGCTCAGTAAATGAAAGAGGATACTTTTCAAGGCATTCATGGGGCTTCCACTCTTCCACCAGTTTATAAATGTTACTTTTTAATTCACTAAAGCAGAGGTTTTCCAGGTAAGACCGGTCACAGTGAGCGCTTTCTTTTCATGGCTGTTGATGCCCAGAAATATCAGGGAGGTATTAATATGCCTGTTCATGGCTGGGCATTTCAGCTTGTTGCTTAACTTCAGGGGTTGTTTTTACCAAGAAGCCAGCTACTCTCTTCCAGTGCCCAGGTTGCTTCATCTGGCAAACACAGACGACAGTCATCTCTTTAGTGGGGATGTCAGGACACTGAATTAATTGAACATGCTCTTTCTTTTCTGATGAAAGGGAGGTCTGCTAAAGCTGCAAAGACTGTCAATGCATTTCAGTTTATGCCAGGTGGGATTTCAATGTGCAGATGTATACACTCTTGGATACAAGTACAGCTTAAAATCTACTTTGAGGTTGTACAGATTCGAATCCAAAGCGTTAAAAATGTAGAGACAGCTGTTGTTGAAGCAGGTATATATGGACTTAAATAGAAGAAGTCAACAGCCCTACAGAGCTGAATAATCATCCTATTTAGTATTAATTGGGGAGGTGCCACATTAACAGCAATTTTACCATTTAAATTCAATCTAGCTGACACTTAGCTAGCAAAACCAATTAAAGAAGGCAGCATACAGCCATATAGATTAAAAAATGGACATAAGTATGTGTAAGCCCCGTAGTTAGTTCAGAGGCATTTTATAGAAATAAGAAAGTAAAGAATAGCCTTTTCTAGCTGAGGTATATGAAACAGAAAGAACAGACACAAGTCAGCCAATCAAGAGCTGGAAGAAACTCAATATTTAACACTAAAGTGGTATCCAAAGCAGCCATTATTGAGCACTTCCTTTCTCCTCCTTCGAAGAAAACTAACACTTACAAAACCTTTATCTTTAGCTGTGATTTTAAATTGAAGAGAAAAGCAGCAGTTACTAAAAACTAGTCAAGGCCTGATCCTAATCAGTAAAATATAGTAGTACAAGCACAGACAAGAATGAACATATTCAGTGCTTGGAATGAATGTTTGGCAATGGATAGTTTTGCTAGGTAAGGCCACACAACAACTTTTTGTCAATGGGCCTATGGTACCCTATAGATTAAAGAAAGGAGAAAAGGTGTGTTTGAGAAAGTGTATGGTTTTGTAAAGTGGAAGCTTTGTTATTTTGATAAATATTTGGGAAACCTAAAGAAGGAAGATGGGAAAATTATTGACTTTAGCTACCAGGTAACTTTCCTTCCTCCATATTTCCAAAGCTTAAGGATCACAAACCCAACCATATGAGTATATAAGTACTCATACATATATGTAATACGAGTAACATTTCATATTTTGAAGTATGGCTCATGGCTTGGGTGGGTGTACTCCTTCATGGGTAAAAAGCTAGCTGGATGGCTGTGATCAAAGAGTGGTGGTGGATGGAGTTAAACCCAGTTGACGGCCAGTTACAAGTGGTGTTCCCCAGGGCTCAGTATCAGCACCAGTTCTGTTTAATACCTTCATCAGTGATCTGGGCAAGGGGATCAAGTGCACCTTCAACAACAAGTTGGGCAGGAGTGCTGGTCTGATGAAGGATAGGGAAGCTCTGCAGAGGTATATGAGCAGGCTGGATCGATGGGCTGTGGCCAACGGTGTAAGATTCAACGGGGCAAGGTGCCGAGTCCTGCACTTGGGCCACAACAACCCCATGCAATGCTCCAGGCTTGAGGAAGAGTGGCTGGAAAGCTGCTACATGGAAAAAGACCTGGGGGTGCTGATGGACAGAGCTGAATATGAGCAAGCTTGTGCCCAGGCAGCCAAGATGGCTGAGAACATCCTGGCTTTTATCAGCAGCAGTGTGGCCAGCAGGACCAGGGCAAGGATCATCCCCCTGTACTGGGCACTGGTGAGGCAGCACCTTGAATCCTGTGTTCAGTTCTGGGCTCCTCACTACAAGAGAGACTTCGAGGTGCTGAAGCAGGTCCAGAGGAGAGCAATGAAGCTGGTAAAGGGCCTGGAGCACAAGTGTGATGAGGAATGGCTGAGGGAACTGGGGGGGTTTAGCCTGGAGAAGAGAAAGTTCAGAGGAGACCTTATCACTCTACAACTACCTGAGAGAAGGATGGAGAGAGGAGATGGCTGGTCTCTTTTCCCAAGTAACAAGTGATAAGAGGACAAGAGGACAAGAGGAAATGGCCTTAAGTTGCACCAGGGGAGGTTTAGATTGGATATTAGGAAACATTTCTTCACCAAAGGGGTTGTCCAGGCTGCCCAGGGAAGTGGTGGAGGCCCCATCCCCTGAGGTATTAGAATGGTGTGTAGATGTGGCACTTGGGGACATGTTTTAGTGGTGGACTTGAGAGTGTTAGGTTAATGGTTAGACTTGATGATCTTAAAGGCCTTTTCCAACCAAATGATTCTACGGTTCTATGATTATTCATGCATAGTGATCTCCAAACAGCTTTTTCTAAATGCTTGCTTTTTTGCCCTGTGATTAAGTTTAATGAGGGACACCTAGCACTATTTTCCTGGTTTTACAGCAATATCACTTACTTGCTTATAGTTTCATGCTCGTTGACAGCCTGACAGTCATCTGACAGAGATGTGAGAACATGACAGGATCCATGACTTGGGTGTGATGGCTACAGATCCAGTCAGTTTGATCCTGTTTGTATTTACAAATCTGACAGCTTTAAATAGCTAATTTTGGCTTGCTTGCCGTGCTTTGTACTGGACATGGCTGTCAAGAGAGCTGCATTCAACTGCACTGTTTAAATCACAGCAATTAAAATTAGCAGCTTGAATCCCATAAAATGATGTTCTGCTTTTTTTGTTCTAACACTTTAAAAAGTACAATTTCATCATGTGAAGGCCCTGATAAACTTCATGCTGCTCAGGGCTTATGATGTCAGAGCTATGAAACTTTTCCTGCTGATAACATAATAGCTGAGAAATAATGCTTTTGGAGGGTTTGGGGTTTTGTCTGGTCTATGTGTGTGCAGCATGAGGCTTGCAGTGGGAAAAGGGGCAAAAACCTCAAGGGGCTGGAAAAGCCCGTAGCAGTGGGCTACCGTGTAATTGCAGAAACAATGAGGAATTTCACCTGATACCATTTGTGACAGCAATCAAACTGCAAGGCCTAGCAGGGAAACACATATTAAACAACTGCCTTGACGGGCGCTATACAAATAAGCAGAAAGGAGAACGGGGACAGCATATGTACTCCCCGGGAAGGTGAGAACACAGCTGTAGGCTTGCCCTCCCTCGGAGTGCTCCGGTTTGCTGGCTGCTCGCCCCGCTTCCCAGCGGCGGGATGGAGCCGGCACCTTTCCTTCCAGCCGGGGAAGGAGGCCGGTGTTGGGGCTAGGACCAGGCGGGAGAGAGCCCAGCGGAGAGGGAGCTGCGGGGGACCACGAGGTTATTATGGCGGGGTCAGATCCAGCCTCGCACCGCTTCCCGTGGCCCGCTGCGGGGCCGGGCTGGAGCTGTCGGTGATGAGGAGCAGTGGCCTGAGCAGCGCCGCACCAGCTGCCTTTCAGGCGGTTGCAGGATGTGGGTGAGGGAGATACCGGCCCCTGCCTCCGACCCCGCTTTTGGAACCATTTCCGAACATCGCTGCTAAATCTTCCAAAGGCCGGGCCGGGCATCCCTCTTCCCCCGCATCAACCGCTGGGAGGGCCGGCAGAAACCGCCTCCTCCCCGCGAGTAAATCCATGCTGAAGCAGCTCTGCCGGCAGCTGGCTGCGCTGTGCCCAGCCGGGGACAGAAGGCTGGAGGGCATCCCCATTCCTAGCTCCATCTCCATCCCCAGCTCCACCCTTAATTCCATCCCCATTCCAATTCCAGCCCCTGAGCGAGGCGGTGACGGGCAATCCAGCCGGATTAACGACTGGCGCTTTGAAGTCCCCGTGTCGCATGGGATCCCAGGTCGAGGTGCTTAGGGCTTCCCATTCAATTGTTAATCCCCACTAACCGATTTTAAGTACCCGAGCTCGCAGACCTCCGCGCCTTCAAAACAAGTTTATGCACGCAAATAGCTCCAAAATTACCCACCTGGGCAGCAACAAGACCAAAGGGAAAGGCGAGCAGAGTCGTTAGAAAATAATCGGAGCGATGGGGACTCACCTCGCCACGGGAATCCCGGCTCGGAAACCCGTTGGCAGGAGCGGCCCTTTCAAAGGTGCCCGCACCTGCGGAGCACGGGAGGGGGCATAAAAAAAACCCAAACCCCATCAAAATCCCTTTCCAGCAGAAAAACGTTCTGAGGAGGAAACGGCCGCGGACACCCCGGTGAGGTGCCCCTCACTTTGGGCAGGAAGTTGTCCCCTTACTCTCAGCCCTGCAGAACTGCCCGTCTCGACTGTTTTCTAGACAGCTGCTTTGCAACCATAATTTGCTTCTCTGTGATGGCACAAGGACAAGGTGAAAGGATCCGTGCACCACTTCTCTCCAGTTAACTTCGGTGAGAACCGGTTTTCAATAGCACACATGATTGTGTTGATTCTTAGAACATCAGTGAGGGGAAACTAGCTTGAAGAGCTTGAGTTTTATACACGAGAATAGACAAATGAACAATGTCACAGACAACAACTTTAAACCATCACAATGCATATTCCATCACAGTGCATAGAAACCATCACAAATGCATATTCCATCTGGTTTTTGACTGTGTTCTTTCCTTTCTCCACTATTGGCGTTTCAAGCAGTTACTGGTTTGCCTGTTGTCCGCAGCTATGGACTTAAGGGAGGAAAGGAGTGGATATAACGACTATGAAAACGATGTGGAAAAAAAAAAAGTCTTCTGATATTTTGTTTTAGGTGTTGATCTAAATTAAAATACAACAGCCTTTAGTATGAGCCATTTAAAGTAGCAAGGGGCTTGGGGTCGGCAGTCAGACCCTGATGTCCACACATGGTGAGGCCTTGGTAAACATAATACTATTGTGGCAACATTTCTGCCTAGTTTACACCTTATTCAGCCCCTATCCCACCTTCTAATTTCCCTTATATACATCTTAAGGCTAAGGTTTGACAGATGTGGAATGGAGCAGGTGTCGTGGTTTAAACCCAGCCATGCAGTTCATTCACTCACTCAACCCCCCTTTCTTGCCCTCCCTTGCTTTCCAGAGGGATGGGGAGGAGAATCAAAAGAATGCAACTCCCACAGGTTGAGATAAGAACAGTTTAGGAACTAAGGTATAACACAAATCACTGCTGCTACCACCAATAATAATAATGATGAAGGGAATAACAAGGGAAAAGAATACAGCATCTCACCAACCACCGACAGATAACTCACGACACCCCAACCCAACCGAGTGCTGAC